>VYZW01050693.1:1695-24150 GCA_013401315.1 Balaeniceps rex
GTCAGGCTTTTCATACACCAACTATTTTTTAGAGGGGAGAGAAGAAAATGCACATATTTTTAAAATTATTAATGAGAGGTATAACTCCCCATAGAAGAAATTAGATATTAAAAATTGTTTCACCACAATGAATCCTATGTTTGGCACGAGTAAAAAATTTTCTTTAATATTACTCTACTGAACAAAATCAAATGTTTGTGCCAGGTCTCTGAGTTTTGTAAGGCCTGCTTACTTGGTGAAAAGAGCCTGTTACCATGGTTACAGCCGTAAAAACTTAAGCCTCAGTGAGATATTAACATTCCTCACTCTTGGAAAGAAAAAGGTTTCCTTTTTTTAGGCAAGTGACCCTTTCTTTTTTTCTAGGTTCCCCCCCTTTCTTTTACATGTTAGAAAAGAATCAGAAATAAATCCTAATCTTGTGTAAATAGTTGAAGATGTGAAGCCTGACTAGTACATTGTTTCTGTACTAAAGCATCTTCTTTTCAAGGAAAGACTCCTTACAGTTGTAACTACTCCTTAACATAATAAAAGTAAATCACTGAAAGCAAACAAATACTATGGATTTCAAGTAACCTGCTCCTAAAATGCAACAACCATAAAGAAAAGATGTCCTCATTTTAATGGTGACCTGAGAGTGACTTCCACATGAATAAGCTTGGTTTTGTTTTTTTTAAAGAGCTATGCATTTCATACTATTATTTAAAACAATGCTCACAGCTGCTTCCCCCACCCCCAATTTATTAAAGATTTGTTCAGGTTTCAGCTATCCCAACACTGACAAATGCATGTTTAAAAAAAAAAAAAAAATCTGCAATATCCCTAATGGAACAATATACTCCTTTGAGTTCACCACTCACACNACAATATACTCCTTGTAGTTCACCACTCGAACTTAGTTTTTGTTTCGGTTTCCTAAAGTGCAAAGGTGAACTGACTTCAGAATTCTAACGTAAATTATTGTCAAAACATTGCACCTGTGTGTTCTTGCAAACTAAAAACTAGTTTATACAATACTCTATTAGGAACAAGACTTTACACACATAAAATGTTTTATAAAAATGGAAAATATATGATATAACAAGATGGTATTAACAAAACATTACTAATCAACTTTCCTAAGTACCATAATTAACAACCTCTCATATTATTCCTTGACTTTTTTCGTGAGAAATCGCAATCTACTTAGCTTCTAGGTCATCAGCTACTAAGAGTTGTAAGTAAGATTTGAGACCAATCACCCAATAGTTGAGGGGGAAAAAAAGAAGATAGATAAATTTCCAGGAATACAAGCAATTCTTGACATTGCTCAACTCCAGCTTTATCAGTCTCCCAAAAGAAGAAAAATTCCTTCTACAAACCTTGTCTGTCTTTTGTCATCGCCAGCTCAATAAGGCTAATATTACAAGCTGCACTGTCAAAACAACTACAGTTCATGCTAGAGATATTAAAATACTAGAAATATTTATAGTAACAGTTATGCTGTTACTTCAGTATTGCTAGGTCTGACAACTGTTTAAAAAACAGCTTTAAAGAAGTCTAGTCAAAAGAAATGACAGTAAATAAAGCCAGGGGCCTATACCAAGTTGCAAATGAATTCAGTGCACAAACTCCTATTTATTTGCATGTTTCAACAAGGGAATGAAAATTAAGCCTTCTAAAACAGAACTGGGCTTTTTCATAAGACCATTTTGAGGAGACTGTAATAAGCCTAGATTTCTTTCCAGTTACAAACAGGACATTTTGTTAAAAACCAGAAACTGACCAGATTTTGTGTTACAGTGTTTCCAAGTGTGACTTTTAAGTGAGATAACTTGAAAGACACAAATTTGGAAGCAGTTTTACATCAATTCCTACCTGTCTACTCATTGTCACAAAATCCAGAATGATAGAAACATTAGTTATACAGCTCCCACACAAAATGTGAGCACACTGTTCTGCTTGCTTTGTCCTGTTGTTGTTCCCCTTCAGAACACAGACATGATCTTCCAACTTCAATGCCATTCAACAGCAGCTTCTTCAAAGAGCAATATGCTTTTATTTCTATTTGACATTTCAGCAAGCTTGTCTGCTCTAAACATAAAACAACCAAAACAAGCAAAAGAGAAACTGATAGATTTGTTTGTTATCTCCTCCAGTGGGTAAATGTAATTCCAATTAGCATGTAAATCAACAGGGAATCACACCATACAGTGATCTGGTAGCTCACTAAACATATTGGTTTAGCCCCTTGTGTAAATACTTAGGAGTTTAGCGAAAGTTTTTAGCTCACATCAAAACTTTTCTGAAACCTGTGTTTTGATCTGATCAGCAAAGGGATATAAAAATGTATCTTGTTCTATTTTAGGGTCTACTCTACAATACTGAAAGATATGCATTTACTTTTAAAATCATTATGTAAGAAGTTTTGTATTTCTTTTTTCTTAAAACTCATCTCCTGAATAAAAAACAGCTATCAGAAAGCCACAGTAAAATCATAAGCATTAACAACATTGTGTATATTACAATTAAACAAAATTCTTTTTGCTGAATAGAGCACAAGTGTTAAGCCAAGTTCTTCTTTCCTGTACATATAAACAAATTCTACAGAGCCAAAACCAACAAGGCCAAATTCTAAATTGAAATAAGTTTTTGAATGGAGAGCTCTGGAAAACAACATGGGGTTTTCTTCATTGCAATGCAAGTGGCTACAAAGACACTTTTCAAACTGAAAAACAGAAGATGCCTGTCATAACAACCTAACTCTCAAAAAATCACTATTAAGCTACATACCGCCTCGAGGTTGAGATGAATCATTACTACCAATGATTACTGGAACACCAGCATCCTCCAGCTTGATCTTCCATTTTTCAATTATTTCAGCTGAACTGTCCTAGAAAAATGACGACATAGATGCAGCTATCTTAACTTGTATGGTGAACCAAACACAGTCCAAAACAGAAATTCCTACCAGAGACAGTATCTACTTGGACAGTATTTTAAATAAGGTGTGAAGCATACCTTACTGGCATCATTAAAAACTGACAGCTCCATGGTTCCTTTAAAATCTTGTTCCCAAACTGACTTCAAGCATTCATCTAACCAGCATTCGCTGTTGTGAACAGGCACAATGACAGACTACCAACAAAAAAAAAAAAAAAAAAATCAAATGTATGTCAGTAAGCACTATTTCTGTTTACTTACAGTAGTAGAATATTCATTAAAAAGGGGAAGTGCCAGATACTTCTGAAACTTTCACAGNAATTTCCTTAAACCACAATTCCGTTTTTGAAAAAGGCAAAAAAAAAAAAACCAAAAAAAAAAAAAAAAAAAAAAATCCAAATGTATGTCAGTAAGCACTATTTCTGTTTACTTACAGTAGTAGAATATTCATTAAAAAGGGGAAGTGCCAGATACTTCTGAAACTTTCACAGAAAATGTGTCTTAAAAATATAAAAGTAGGCAATGTTCCTTTATCTTAATTATAAACATACAATTTGCTTTCTTCTCTATCAAACTTTTTTTTCCATTTTTTGAGTTCTACAAGATGGCTTTTGGTATATCTCCAAGGAAATGAAAGACTACTGAACCAAAAATGCCAACAAAACATCTGTAACACCACACTAACCTGTTTCTAGCATTCCTGCATTTCTTACAACACTCTTTACTTCGGTCTTCTATTAATACATTTTACTCATCAATTTTTCTTTACACTTACTACCTAATTAGAGATGCTCATATATGCATTGCCGCCAAAAAGCCAACAATCTCCCCAAATTCTTTCAGTAGCTCAAAAACTAATACATTCCATTCACAGGATGCAAAGTCCTAAGAAATTAGCACATTAGTACACTGGCTATGTTTGTAAAGGGAATTCAAACCCATACCTGTTAAGATTGTTTCTAGATGGGGAACTTAAGGCAAAGAGCCCAAGTAACTTGTAAAAAGTCTCATGGGACATTTTAAGAAGTTCCTAGAAACAGAACTTAAACTCCTTATCATGTGGTATAACCATAAATGCATAGTTTGAAGAAACAGAGGATTAGTTCCTATTGCGAGCATGTGAGAATCTTAAGAAACAAAATACTAGACTACTACTGAAACTGAATTATTCAAGATTTAGTGACATGTGAGTACACGTACATTGTGCGAATACATGCAAATGCATACATTAGTAGGCAGATTTTATGGACATTGAAGACTGTATTTTTTGGGTTTTATGGAGTATGATGTATGTACACGCAGGTGTTAGAGTATGATGTATGGTACAATGATTAATAAATAAGAAACTTAACAACATTTCACAGCAAAATAAAAAAACTATACTTGTCTAAAATGAATGAACATCCTGATTTTTGGCGGGATGCAGTAACAGGCAAAAGGGGTATTTAAAAGAAATAGGAGGAGAGCTATCTAAAATTTTAAGCAAAGCAGGTCTTTGACTTCCCTTTTGGAGAAATAAATAAGTAAAATAAGGAGAAATAAAAAAATTAAAATGTGAAATTTATTTCACATTTTCACCAAATAATTACAACATACAGGCAAAAAAAGATTATTTTAGAACCGTCTCAGATTAGTACTTTGAGACTAAAAAAATAAGCAAAAATATGAGATTATAAATCAATATATTCAATTTACTCAGGATTTTAATATCCTTTATGTCTAGATAGCAACTAAAATATGACCCTATACATTCATACTAATCAATCTAACATTCAGAAAGAAAAGGGTTCTCCAATTCTTCCAATGACAATATAAACTAGCTACAGTTCTGCACATCCAGAAAAATCAATGATTTTCCTTTTTTTTTCCCTAATTAACTCAGTGAAAATTTGATTATGCCATCACAAACTAGCTTGATATTGGCTTGAAAATGGTAAAACTGGAACTTCTTTGCTTTTTTTTTTTTTCCATAATGAACTCCTGTTTCAAGTCAGGACAGCAGTGCAAAATATCAAGATTATGTTAGGACCTCTCTGTTTAGTTTGAGCTGAAAATAGAAAAAGCAGTACTTTAACAGCAGCATATATAAAACAATCCATAAATAGCTGATGGCACTAAGGTACTCTGAACTCAAAATAATAACTCATAATATATTAACATGCTTCTAAACACATAACTGTGAGCAAGTTCGACTTCCACAGAACTATCACAACAATGTTGAGCTAGATGCCTGCCAAAATAAGGTACAGAGCCGAATTCCTGATGACACTTCTGTGTAAAACCTGAAAAATTAACAAATCCATACAAATAACTGTACACAGCAATACGATTAAAATATCAGAGTATTGCTAACATTGTATACTAAAGATTCGTTAGGTTCTTCCATTCTTACTCAGCTTACTGTTTTTCTGTGTTTACTTTTTTTTTTAAAAGCCAAAAAGAAATCAAAAATACCAAGGACCTAAACTTTCATTTCTACATTTGTAGCCTGGCTTAAAAGTTACAGATGGCACTTGTCTGGGCATTCATAAATTGGCCTTTACCATTGTGTGACTGTATCAGAATACTTCAGTCCCCTTGGTTCATTTAAAGAGGGAAAAGCATGAACCAGGGCACTATTTCACTTACAGGTGCAGAGTCATAGTAAAAAAACCAGCTGGTAGTAACCTCAAGAGACCCCATCTATTTCTTCTGTCCCAAAACAAGACCAACTACAGCTATATCATTGCTGACAAACCATAATTTCCAGGGACAGAAACACCAACCTTGGTAAGGCAATCTCTAAAAGCAGGCATAAGGGAGACCTGGAATACAGTTTTCCCAATGTCTAAAGTCCTTTGGCTGCAGTTTATGCCAACTACTACTTCCCTATCCCAGCACATATTATTATTCTAGTTCTCTTTGCAGCAGCCTTCCATGTATTTGAAGACTGTTACCATAATAGTGAACTACAGAAATACGCATAATGCTCTTTCAAAGTAATTTTGAGTCAACACAGGGACACAATTTGCAAATAACTGATGTATTTTTGTCATTAGAAGATCAACGGAGTTACAACTGAGTCAGAATTATAATTTCACTAGCTGAGACCGATTTATAGCAGAATTCAACAGAGGAGCATTTTCATGGCCTATGAACCAAGTACAAGCGTTAAAATACAGAACACTATGAATCAGATCTGGATTTGAGCATTGTGACACTACCTGGTTTTCCCTGAACTTCACACATTCTAGATTAAGACCTGAAGTGATTCTAGGTATTTTTGGTTTTGTAGTTTTGCCATCACTAAACTGAAGATAATGATTCTTGGCTTCGCTGCAAAATGAATTTTGATGTATGGCAAAAACAACAGAATGCAAAATGGTTAACAGGTAGTTCAATCCCCCTTCTTCTACAAATGTATTACTCAACCAAAAGAACTCCCTTCTTCCCTCAGCTAGACCACTGAAAAACAATGCACCAATCATAAGATTGAAACGAAGAAATGTGAGGTTAAAAAGAAAGACAGAAACTGTGCAACTGAGTGTTTTGCATCAAAAAAATCTCTTATTTCTGGCATTACCACTACCATTCTCTACTGAGAATGTATATGATAAACAACTCCAAAAGAAATATTAATTTCAGTTTCCACATATTTCAGTTCAAGTTAACTTCTACCTGCCTCCATATCTGAATGTGGAAAACAAATTTAAAAAATTATTTTAACACTGCTGAAGATTTTATAGAAGTCAAAACCTGTTATTTTTAAATGTAGTTTCCATATGAGTCATTATTCCAAACCATTTAGAAACTCATAGCTGTTGGCAGAAACGTACTAGTTTTGTCAAATCTTATATAGGAGATACTTTAAATAAATCCAGAAAGATTTTCAGGCCACAAACTTTGACCTGTCTTCAGGATCTGAGACTCTGGGAAGTTGTTCATCATTTTTACTTGCCCATTGATCCGTATGTTTTTGCTTTTCAGATGTTTGCCTCACTACATCTAAATCATTACCAAACCACATCAGTTGTACCTGTATAAATTTGGAAAAGAAAAACTAATTTTACATTGTTACAGGGAGTAACTAAAGAATCAAATGTTGTAAGAAAAATATAAAACTATCTTTCCAAACTCCATGTAACCAAACATGCCCGGCATGTCTTTCTGTAAGGCCGACCAGCACAAAACCGAGGCCAAAAGCCCCCCCCAAAAAACCCCGCTGCTTCCCTCCGCCAAGCAGCCGCAGCACCTGCAAAGCCTCAGAGGGAAGCGGACGGGAGGCCGCCCAGCTCCCGTGCCATAGCCGCTCAGGACCTTCTCCAAACCCACGTCCTGCCGCCCTGCCAGGCGCCCCCCGCCTGCCGGGGCCGGGGCCTCAGCCCGCACTCGGCCGCCGCCGCCCGCCTGACACGTACCACCTGGACGGCGCGGCCTCGCCCCGCCAGCGGCCGGGGGGGCACAGGGCGGTGGGCTGCGGCGGGNNNAACTGCTCCCTGCGGGGCGTCGCTTACCCTCCCCCTCCCCCGGGCCGAGCGGCCGGGCCGCCGCCCCCGCCCCGTCCCCTCAGGCCCCCCGCGCACCGGGGCGGCGGCGCGAGCTCCCCCTCCGCGCCCGCGGGGAAACCCCAGCGGGAGGAACAACAACGATAGAGAAAACGGCTGGAAAGGCCGGAAGCGCCGCCGCGGTGGTGCGCGACGGTCTATGACAGCGGCGAGCAGCGAGGCGCTGAGGGGCGGGAGGCGGCCGCGGCCAGCGGCTCCTCCGGGGCTGGCGTTGCCTTCGGGCTGGAGGGGCCGTGGGGCCGAGCCGCAAGCCGTGTCGCCTGTTGAGGAAGACCGCCTCGGCCCGAGGCTGCTGTGTGTCGTTTTAAAACGTTCCTCCTCGCTGCGGGTGTGGGGTCACCTCCGGCGCTCCCCCGGCCTGGCTCGGGGTGCACTGGTCAGGCTGTGGCAGGGCTGAAGGTCCTGTCCCTGGCGGCACTAATTTCTTAAATAAATGGTGCCTGCAGTTTCCCACCTGTTATCTAATTACATTTTTTATTTGTATCTCTCCAGTCAGCACTTTTCTGGGTCAAGACTAGTCTGTTCAGTGCTACCAGCGCCTTGTTTATTTTTTAATAACCTTTAAAAATGGGAAAGTATTTGTTGCTGGTAATGATACCATCATTGATCATTTACTTACTGAAACTATGATCGTGCAACGACTTAGTCCCTTGAAAGTATTCACCACTAAAAGGGATTGCAAAACCAGGCCTTACACAGCCACCTATTCAGAACTTTTAAAATTTGCACAAAGTAATCTTTGTTGAGCAAAATCCTGAGATTATCCCTTGTTTATCTGAAGAGCCTGTTAAACAGCTAGACAATTCAAGGAGCAAACAGAGCAGAGTTATCTTAAAATGTTTGTTGGCACACAAATCTGAGAACTGAGGAGGTGAGGAAGACAGCCAAGCAGTAATTCACCCTTGGAATCTATTTCAAATTATCTACACAGCTTCTCTCCATCCAGCCTGAGTTTAATCTCTCTGTGAACAGCACCGCTAAATATGATCATTTCTTTTTCTGGCGATGATGGCTGCTAGCACTTTTACACTCGCACTGAACCAAGCAAAAGTTCTAGTCAGGGACCAGTGCCTCATTATGCGAAGCAGTCTACAAAATGCAGAGAAAACTCCATGCTTACTTCCCTGAGGAAAACAGAGAACCAACCAAATTCTAAGTTATATTCTGTAGCTAACCACAGAGGGTAATTAAATACAAACATCTACTTAAAATGTGATTTTCATCTGGGGGGATTTTGGACAGGCTTTTAAAGGCCCCCAAGCATGCAAAAACTATCTAACTTCCACTGCGAGAGTTGTAACCTGCTGGCTTTTAAAGATTTAGCAGGCATTTCTGTGTTCTTGGGCAACTAAATAGTTTTCAAAATATAGTCCATCATTTCAGGCCTATTCCTCTTTCATGTGGGTCAGGGTGGAAAGAGGCCTCCTAATGCTGTCAAGACAAACTCATTGAGAAGCAAGCAAAAAAATGGTTTGGTCCTGGTTGTACTTTCAATTGCTCTGCTTTAAAGATTTTTCAGAGTGGTGGGGAACAGCACACCAAGCAGTTCTTACAGCTAAAAGCGTTACAGAGTCAAAGACGTTTCTCATCATAACAGCTTTTAGCTTTTATTTCTGATTAAACAATCTCTTGAGGATCATTACTGTGAACCTAAAACTTCCAAATTCTGGAGGCTTTAGCTATCAAATAGGAATTTTCCTCATCTTGGTGGAAAGACATCTAGAAAGTTATTTTGCTTTCTTTACATGCAGCTCTGTCATTTCAAAAATGACACAGACTAGCTGTAGTATGGGCAGCTTAGGCCTACTGACTTGAGAGGACAGATCTCAACAAATTTCACTAGGAGTTTAAAAAAAGATAAAAAAGGACTGCTTGTGTAGGGTATCACTAGGGTTATTTGGGCCAAGTAGTCTTGGGTTTAGTTTCTTTTTTAAAAGGTCAAACTGTAACTGAGGGGATAAAAGAGTATCCTTGCAAACAAATCTGTTTGTTGGTGTTGTGGAGCATGGGGACAACTTAATTTAGTTGTATCTTTATTGGAAAGACAGAGTGAGTGAGTATAGAATTTTCTTCTACCACATTTGTCACTGAATTTACAAGCTTCAGTACTGAAGTATTTCCAGAGCACACCATGTTGAAAGTATCATTCAACAAAGTAGGTAAAATATTCAGCTTAGAGGTAGTTTTGAAACCACTTTTATTCAAAGAATGCTTTGAGCTTCCAGAAATACTCAGTTATTATCATAAAACATCACAGTTGAGTGGCAAGAAAAGAGGAATGCAATATTTCTCATTATAGTACTATAGGGCAGAATGGGACTTCAGAAGCTCATCCAGTAGTCCTGCCATCCTGAGACAGGATCAGCTTTGCCATTCTTGACAAATACCTACTAGCCTGTTCTTAAAGGCTTTCCTCCAACAATGGAGGCTTCATAACATCCTCAGACAATTTATTACAGTCCTCATTATCTTTACCCTTAGAAATAATTTCTTAATATCTAACTTAGATCTCACTGTGATTTCAAAGACGCCTCAAATTTGGCAGGCTTTTTTTTTTTTTTTTTTAATCTTTTCCCCCTAGCAAAAAGATTCTGACACCTGTCATCTCCCAGTTTTAGAGCTGTTGGGCCTAAGCCTATTGCCTAACTTTTCCCTTTTATACAGAAGCTTCTGGCTACCTCTCTCCCTCCACAGACTAAAGTCTTCAGCTCCCAAGGTACAGTTCCTTGGTTTAAGTCCTCTGTTAGTAGCAGGAGTTTAAATATTTTCCCTTAGGCAAAAATTATCCTCCTTCGCTCCTATCTTAGTTGATTCAGCACTTTGACCACATTTTAGGCCAGACATAAAAAGTTCCGCTGGGCTTTTTTTTTTTTTTTAAATAAAACCTTAACACCCTATCCTGCTTTTTTGCAGGCCTAGAAAAGATACCCATTTCATAATCAAACACACCAAGTCAATACAAATGAGGAGGCCAGTAACCTGGCAAAGATAAGACTAGAATCTCTTATAAAGGACACAGCCCAACATCCCTTAAGCCCGTATCTCGGCCCTGAGAGGCTCCCTCAGCCCCCTCCTTAAGGGGTCCTCTGATAGCCCTCTCCCGGGTGTTTTTATCCCCTGCAGCTGTGTGCCTTCTCAGCTGCTTTCTTGCTAATGCCTATGTTAACCCTTTCTTTGCCTGATAGGGCTTGCAAACTCCATCCTAAATCCGTTATTCCTTATCCACTCCGCACACAGAAAAAGTGTCATTCCCTTCCTCTCCATAGCCACGATTTATGTATTTGCAAATTGTTGTTATGTTTCCCCTCTATCCCGCTCTCTTGTTTAGGTTATGCACACCTGATTCATTCAGTCCTTCCTCGCTGGTCATGCTTTAGATCTCTGTTTATTCTAATTTCTCTCTTCTGGTCTGTCTCTGGGCACTTTGCACCTCCACTGGAGAATGAGACCCAGTGCCAGACCTCGTGTTCCCACTGGGGCTGTACCAGTGCTGGGCAGAACAGGATTACTTTCCATGTCTTGCAAGCCATACTCCTGTTTGCACAGCTTAGTGCAGTGTTTGCCTTTTTCACAATGGCTTGACACTGTTGACTCCTAATCAGCTTGTGATCTATTATATCCCCTAGATCTTTTTCTGCATGAGGGAAACAGTATTTTAGCAGTTTTATTCCAGTCAGCCACATGAGAATAAAATGACTGAAGTAGTGTGAGTGAGATTATCTGCTTTGTGCTTCAATACCAGAATTGTTTACTGGTTTCCAATTAGTTACATGTGTGCACCTTGTTAAGGGAGTTGCAGAAGTGTTGCTAATGCCTTCCTTTGGCCTTCAGAGCCTTTATTACGAGTGAGGACTGGTACCTAGGAGTTATTTGGGCCAATTTCCCTGTGTACTCAAGACTTCAAATGCTCAGCTGAAATTGCAGGGCTAATTGCTCTGAAGAAAACATCTTATCATTTAAATGTATTGAGTTTGAATAACCTCACTGAAAAATGCTCTTGCTCTTTAGAGAAGAACTGTTGTATGATACATTTCTCTCTTTGAAACATTAGCTGTCGTTATAAAGGATGTTGCTGTTGCTTGTTTCTTTTTTTTAAATGAGTCAATCTGAAGAACCCAGTGGTTGTTTTTATGAGTTGTCAAATGTCACAAATATTAGCAGGAGTACTGGACTTAGGTACCTTTGTGGGTAAACTAGAAAGATCCCATTCATTTCAGTACCAGTCCACACCTCCAAACATATACTCTTCTTGACCACCACCAGTCATCCCACTCCCTGTGCACTTTCATTTCATGTCCTCTCATCAGTCTGCTGGGCCACGTTGCAATTTTGTGCAGGTTTTCCCTGTTCTGCTTGAGCCATTCTCTTAGCTGCTGTAGTTCAGGCTGTTGAGCGTACCTTTATGTTTAGTGTGTTTTTATGGATTAAGACTGCAGAAGATAAGGCAGTGGCAAGGGAGAGGCACAGTTCTTCCACAGAATTGAACAAGATCAGTGCAGGTTTTTCTTTGCCTAGGGCTTCAATAATTGAGCAATCTTATGCAAAGTTAGACTTTTATTTGGCAATCTTTTCTGAAAGGAATGTTTCTATATAATGCTACATTTTAAAAATACAACAAAAGAAACATCTTTACTTTCTAGCTGGTGAAATCTGCTGGAGAATCCAGTGATAGGCAACTGGTTATGGTCTAACCACCTCGGTTAATACAGTTTGGTTTTGTTATTAAGTAACCAGTCTGAAACCCAGTAAAGTAATAATGGTATTTTCCTACTTACCCCGAAAGCTTTATAACTAAGTTATTTAGGGGAAAAAAAAAATCTTATTTACAAAAGATAGCAAGATTCAGATAATGGAAAGAGATAAAAGTTAGCCTTGAAATCCCATTTTCCTAATCTTGACAAGTTCCTGTGCACCACAAGTGATAACCCTTGAGAATCAAAGCTTCTACTTGAAGAAGAATAAACCTTTAGAAAGTTCAGTTTAAGTTCTTTGTTTTTCAAAACCATACCTCTGTTTGATCTTCTTGATGACTGAAGTATTAAGCACTTACGAAATAAAGATATGCTAGAGAGCTGAGGAAAGTAGGTGGAATTGTATATTTCCCAAAGATTCACTGGTAAATTCATACTGCCCATAGTCAGAATTTTGTTGAACTTCAGTACCGTTGGGAGCTTAAACTTCTTTGTATGTAAGTACAGGAAGCATCTGACATTTTAAGATGGGAAAGTGCTTAAAGAAATAAATCATATCCCTACAAAGGAATGTATACATAACAGGAACTGGGATGTGTATAATATACAGAGATCCACAAGACAATGTATTGGATGCACATCTTTATATGACATACAGACAGGAAGGGAAATGAGCAACATTTTGAATTATGAATTAGCCAAAGGCCTCTGAAGAAAAGGTAACAAGAATTTTATAGCTCTAGAGAATACAGCAACATTTACTTAATACATCTTCATTGAAAACAGAATTCAAAAGGTTCTTTAAATCTTTATACTACCCTATAAAAGACATCTTATTATATCATATCTTGTTGTATCTTTTTATATCGTTCTTAAAATACTAATCTACTCTGAAAAGTGGGTCTTCAAGTACAGTTTATTGTGACTAATTCCATTTCAGTTTTGTTTAATTTTCAAGCAAAGACTGTTTTTCCACTTTCCTGTAAATGCCAATTCTTCAGACTCACCCTGGGTTATGAAATTCAAAGTTCTTTCGGGTTCATGCATCTTCAGTAAAACAGATTTTACAGCTTCAGTGAAGTTAATAATACTGCTGATGATACAAAGGCTAGTATAGTGAGTGGCTTGCTCCCTTGCAGCTGTATTGGCTGTGTGTTGTAAAAGAGTAGTAAAGATGTAAGTCTTGTCAGAAAATTGACCAGATGTGAGCAGAACAGAGACAGGAAACTGTTCTCTTTTGATGAAAAGCTGTTACTCCATTTTTATGTACTTTCTTTTCTGAATGTAACTGGTCTCAAGGCCAGGAAGGCCTTTGAACCGCCTGACAAATATGCTGCTAACCTGGGGACCTCCAGCTCTATGAGGAAACAAGCCAACAAGCTGTGCAAATGGTATCTGTGGTGGCTTGTTATTATCTTACCCAATAGTGCATGTTGTTCCCGAGCTGTGGGAGGGATGGAGGCACAGCCCCAGCGTGAGGTCATCCATCAAGTCCAGACTCATGATGGGGACATCCTCATGTTGGGCCACTGAGCCCAACTGGAGGAAGCGTGGGCTGCTGTGGGGAGTAGGAGGTGATGACACCACCAGGCTCTTGGGACTGCACAGCACTGCCAGCTTTTCCCTGGCTTCAGGGGAGCTGGGAAGAAGCTGTGGCCCCATGCAGCATTAGGGACTGTGGGGGCTGCCAGCAATGGGGCACGTGAGAGGGAAAGGAAGGTCTGGAGCCCTTTAGACCTCAGCAAATCTGCCTGTATAATAATCCTTTCAAAGGACATTATCAATTCACAGTGATTTGGTATGAATAAACTGACAATTGTGTCAAGGTTTTTTTTTTAGGTAAGGTTATGACATCTTCTGTGACATAACACTACAGATAGAATTTGGGTATCAAGACCGTTTCAGGAGTAGGTCTATGGAGACTACATTGTTGTGCTAGCAGGATATAAGAGATGACAGTAAATTACTTCATTGTGTAGAGGCTCCCTGGTAACATCATCCTGATGCCATTAGAGCCTGCAATAAACCACCATACACAAAAGACTCTGCTTCTCCCTCCCTGTGACAATATCCTTACTCATCTACTTCTACTGAATACTCTTATTCTTTCCATAATCAACCCAGCTACTTAACTTCTATCTAAACCTTCCCTTCCCAAATAAGGTACTTCTTTTTTTTCTACTGCAAGAGAGAGAGATTTAATTTCACCATCTGGGAAGCCAAGATCCTCATTTTGACTTCAAGTGAAATCAACTAAAAATAGCATTTTGCTAACATTGCTTCTTGTGCTATGTCCAATACTCTGCCTATTGAGACAGAGTTCAAGGATACATAGGTGTCCAACTCCATTGATAGCATTGGCCTAGAAGCAGAGCCTTCAGGTATTTAAATACTGGGGTATCTGTATATGCATATGAGAAGTCTCATTTTTTTTAGGTTTTAAAACCTCCAACTGTATAAGGTTGTAATTTGTTAATGTTTTCATCTTGGGTTCTCAGATTATTTATGCACCCAACAGTCCATGGGCCAGTTGTGGTTATTATCCATGTAAACTTGAACTTTGACATTTCATACTGCTGCAGAACCTTGGTATGTGCATTCCTTTATCTTCCCACCATCCCTGCAGTTGCTCTTCATTATTGTCAGTGCTTATTAGTTGGAAAACTACATTCCATTTTGTTTGGGCCAATTAACTGGTTGGAGAGAGCAGCTTTGCTAGGATCCCCACTAACTGTGTATCACCAGCCATCATCTACTGATTCATTAAATAAGCCTGAGCTCTGCTGCATTTTTCAAAGCAGCGAATTCTTGATTCTCAGTTGACCAACTTGCAAAAACTCTTCAGACTTTTGGCATACTCTCTTATGACAATTGAAAGGGAAAAGACATTGTGTAGCCAGTTAAATGAGAGCTGTGGTATGAATTATTGTCATAATTACTTTATATGCATTTTCATGTGTTTAGGATGCTGTCTTCCTAAATGCCAGGGAAGAAGAATACCAGCAGAGGAAACAGTCCTTGTGCTGCTTCAATATTGTGACTTGCAGCCTGTCTGAAAGCATAACAAAGACTTGATTGTGCAAGTGGCCAGCTGATCCAACAAGCAATGAATAAGTGAGCAATGGTCAACAGTGAAGGAGTGGATATCACAGAGGCCAATTCAAAAAGGTTATAGTGCTGTGAAGTGAGGGAGGCGTGAAATGAAATAGAACTAGAGATACAAAGATAATCAACCATTTGGGTTAGTTCTGCTTTTTTTTTCCTTGAAATGGTCCATCCTTCTTGGATAAAAAAGAAAAAAGAAGATGACTGTAAACTGGTAAGAGATAAATCTTCCAGTACGGAAGAAAGTAATCTCATTCTTGCAGTCTAAAAGAAGGATAGTTTAAAAACAACACCTGATCTACATGATGAATGAGATCTCCAGAATTCTGCTTAGAAGACTTGTTAGCTAGCATGAGATAGGTCACTGTTCGGGGAAAGAAGTACAGACTGACAGATCTTTGTTTCTGTTCAAGCATTTGGGCCCACATAAGGCCCAACCCAGTCTTGTCAGCAGGAGACTTAGGAAGAGAAGAATGAGAAAGTTTGATATGTAACAAGAGGCTTCCTCCAGTTCTAGTGAAATCAACAGTAGGGAGGATTTCCTTTCCTTCAAAGTCTTACACTACCCTTGAATGGATTTGATTAGATTTTCAGCCAGAATCCTGTCTGAGAAAGCAGAAGATACATAGACATATATACTACCAAGATAGCAAAGTTCAGATTTGATACTTCAGTACTGCTTCAAGGACTTCTCCCAAAAGCATTAAGAGAGTTTGGGTTGACCACAGCATCTTCTAAAAATATTAAAATTTATCCTTGGTGTTGGGTTATTCATGGTGTTGCTGAGTAAAGATACTTTCTAATTTGCTTGTCAGTTTTCATTAGATTTCATGGCTTGTTGCTGTCCTTGGGACATTTCAAATTAAGATCTTTTAGCCTCAACAAGGCCTGTTATCATCCCTTCAAGCTTTCATGTTGTTTTCTCTTTGCCACTGCTCTCACAACAATGAACTTATGTCAATTGATTTTCAGAGTTCCTCATCAACTAAATTCAGCATCATAATATAGATAAATGACTTTCAGAAGTCATGCAAGGAACTGAGTGGAGACTTTGACAGAGAACCTAACTTGCCTCTTCCTCAGTCCACTACTTAATCAGTGGAGCATTTCTGTGATCAGATTTGTAGGCACCTAAATGAAAGTGTAATCTGACCTAATAAAGCCATAATAGCCAAAACACGCTTTGGACTTAAAAAAAAAAAAAGGAAAAAAAAAGAAAAAAAATCAGAATCTCTTTCAGCAGATGTATTGTTTGTCATCTGGAAACTTTGCAAAATAGAGATTCCTAGCTTCAGGTCTCTTTGGAGGAGTTTTCTTGCTGCTGAGCTGTGTGGTGCTAAAAGGGACACGGGGATGCAGGGGCCTTTACCCCTTCCTTCAGATACATCTGCCCTGCAAATACTGCCACAAAGCAGCACAAAGGACTCTGCTTTGTGGAGCAGCACAGATCTGATTTCATGATCTGATCCATTTTTTTTCCTTAAGCAAATATGTAATAATGTCGGAATTTATGGATTAGTTAGACAATCCCTGATCTGCTTTAATCAGAATTAGTGCTATTCCTCCCAGAATGTCGCTGATAGGAGTACTGTGCAGACAGATTGGGTATGTACAGAGATCTCTTTTAGTTTTTTTCTCTGTTGATGCTGCAATATTTGCTAAGACATCACTCATTTCGTGAGAGAGTTTAAGAAGAAATGAAAATTCATGTGCTGTTAATAACAACTGGGCAAGCCTCACTGCCCTTTTTCTAGTAAAACTCATTTGATTCAGCGGGGGAAGTTTGTCATGTAAAAACTACCCCATGGGCCAAATCTGGCTCACAGGAGCTTGTCAGTCTTGCTCTAAAAAATCACTGTCATCAGATCTGAGGTTGATCTGAGCTCTGAAAAGACCTGCTGTTGAAAATTAAGTGTGAAATTTGCAAATGATTAAGTTGAATTATTTACCTTGTTAGTTCATCATGTCTGAAAAAATGTTCTCTTCCCTTCTAGTAACCTAGCAACGAATGCACAGTGCACAATTATTTTTTCACAATTTGTAGGAGAGTTGCATTAAAATGCATGTCAGTGTCTTTATTTCATGACAGGCATGTAGCAAACAACACTGCAAATGTTTGTTTATCCTGGCAAGGGCTGGATTTGTTTAGTGTAACTTGCATTAGTTTTGTCTAACTTCTGAAGCAGGAAGGAAAATATATTCTTGTTTTTGATCAGTGTTGCAAATACTCTCCTTAGCTTTGTTTTTATTATGAGAAGTGACTACTAATGGATTCGGACCTGCATCCCCTGCTGTCAGATTCTCCCACCATGTACTGGAAACTTCTGAATGCGTTTGAAGAACTACTGATTGCAGAGGCTGAGTCTACAGGTTGCAGACTGTAGGCAGGCTAGAGGAACTGGAGAAAATGAAAAACTAACCCAGCCAAGAGGATATGCATCAAGATAAATATCAGCTTCACCAGTGGCATAAATTACGTTTTCTAAAACAGGAAATTAATGTTCATTAGATGGTAGAAATAAACAACTGGTCCTCTTGAAAAGTCCTCAGATTAAATGCTGGGTTTCCAAGTACTTTTTGGCAGGCATTTTAAATACCTAGGTTATTGTGAAATGAAAAGAAAACACTAATTCTTGTGGATGAAATGCACAGGGCTATCCCCAAAACAACAATATGCTGAGGCCTCTTTAGAGGTTTTTGGTTTTGACTGCAGCTTTATCCGGTCTCAGGCATGCAAGCATGAGTTAATGCCTGCAACCCAGAGGAGTCTCTAGGCTTAGGCACTAAATCCTCTGCCTGGGTCCCCAGGTCCTGAGACAGCTTTGCTGTGTGGGATGGCAAATGATCTGTGTTTCTTAGCCATCTTTTGTGCTTTGTGTTACCTTTTTGATCCTCTCAATAGGCTGCTTGGGTCCAGACATCATTGCCTTCACTGCTTTTCAGTTTGATGTGTAAAGAGTAAAACTCAAATTCCTGTCTGCATGGGCTGGGTTGCTTAACAGTTTAAGGTGTTTGGAGGGGGGGAAATGGTGAGAGAAAAGCACAGGAACCGTTGCTACCGTGATGCTGTGGCCCTTGGCTTGATGAAAACCAAGCTGTGTGGTTTGGGAAAATGGTCCTTGGTATCCTAAAGCTATGGTTTTAGCACTATCACAGAGCATAGATTTAATCCTTACTCCACTTTAGACTCCTTGGCCAAGATTACGCCTCACTCAGCCTCCCTAATCTGCATGTATTTTAGCTAGCTGAGGTGCTTAAATTAAGAATAGTGTAGTCAGGAGTGTAGTCTCCCTCTGCAGTCAGCGTGGAGAGGCAGGCACTTGCAGAAGGTGATTCAGCTCTTACCTGGGCTGAGTTACCCGGTCTTGCAGAGGGGCTTTGCTCCCCCTTGCCTCTGGGGGACACAAGGGAGGAGAACACACCTGACTCCTCTGCTTAAAGGCCTGTGTTAGTCCCTTGTCTTACCCTGCTCCATATCTGTGACATATAAATAAAGACCATGAGGAGAAAGGGACATTTATTTGCCAGCACCTGGAAGTGTAGAAATTTAAAAAAGAAAACATATACATTGGCCAAACTACTGATTTGCCTTGAATGTCTAAGTATTCATGGTAAATGAACTTCATTGCCTGCCGAGGTAGCATCCTTGTTTTCATATTCCCCCGTGCATTGGGAGCTGGTAGGTGTAACTTTAGGTACACCTACTGGTTTGGCCACATCACAAGTCTGGGCATCTCCACTTTTTTATTTATTTATTTAGGTGTTACGTCTTGTAATTAACTTGTCCAAATAATGATTTTTTTTTTCCCCGGAGTTTTTTCTGTTTATTTGACAATTAAGACTGAAAATATCTAGTCTCACTTTTGTGCCTACAGCAAAATCCATTGATTTGGGTGGGAGCTGCTTGGGATCCTAATGCAAACATCCAGAGGCGGAAGCCCGATTGTGCTTGCAGCGGGAGCTGCCAGTTCAGTGGGTAGCTGTTTGTTTCCGAGCTGCCTGTGTGTCCAAGTGGAGAGGGGCAGCTTTGCTCCCAGCGCTCCCCCGCCCCCTCTTTCAACACTTCTGTAATGCTGCCTCACTCTTTAAAATGCAATCTCTAAATTGACACAGTTCCATCAGAAATCCTGCTGTCCTACGACTTGGTTTCAGGCAGGCAGTTAACGCTAGCTTCTTCTAGGAAAGAGTTGCTTATTTTTCTTTAAATGTGTGTCGTTTGCTGTTACATTCCGAAGGCCAAAACTTCTGCATTTAAAACAGAACCAAGAACAGCAAGCTGTGAGTAGTAGTGATTTAGAAGTAATAGGAACTATGCTTAAAGGTCCCCTCCAACCCAAACTATTCTACGATTATATGATATTCGCACTAACAGAAGTAAGCAGGAATAAGCAGAAGGGTGCCATTATGGATGAGTGTATTTTCATTACTAATTTTAATTTCACGAGAGCAAGTAACATGGTCCCCCCTCACCACACACAAAGATTTCCCACTGTCCGTTCAGCTGCTGAACCTCTCCCTGTTTTGTTATTCTGCTTACTCCCGCTGGATTTACCTTACAAATTCTATTTATTTTATATTGCTCCTGTATTAATTTTCTATTGTCCTCTCTGTGGCTTGCTTGAATTCCTACACCACTCTCTTCTCCCTCCTGCTTTGCCATGCATGCTCTTTAGCTATGGCTTTGCCTTTCCAGAAAATACCCTGCTTTCTCCTCCTTCCCCCTCCTCCTTTAAAGTTTCAGATTTCCCTTCCTGGCAGCCAGCGAGGGGCTGCACACCATGCACTAGCGGCTGGGTCTGCTCTGTAACCACAGGACCTGATTCACCTCCTGCAAGCTGAGTAGCGTGAAAATAAATCAGCTGGGAGGGAGCTGGTTGGGAGTTGCAAAACACGGGGACACATGGCGAAACCAACACATGGGCTGGGTAATGACCAGCAAAGCTCTCAAGGAGTTTGCAGTTCTCCCATATATATTCCCTTTGGGACAGCAATGCTGAGTGAGACCTTTCAACAGATTAGCTCTGCCACACTGTTTAAACCAGCTTTGCATGTTCAGCTGAAATGTGCTTAACCCAAAATCCTGCATCTGAAAGTGCCCTTACTATGCCTTCCGGCTGGGTCCCAACTTGGCAGGAGAGTTTTGTCCCTAATACCTAGGATCTAAATGCAGCCATGCTTTGAAGAAAATGTAAATCCAGACCTGAGCTTGAGCCCATCTCTAATCACTGCTTGATTTTGTTTTCTCCAAATCTGCACATTTGAGTACTGAAGCAAATTAGTCATCTCTCCTTCAACAGGTTCTCCTCCTGCAGCTGCCTGTTCTCTCAGTCTTTTAAAATCACCGCTGTTTGTGCCTGGGTTTGTAGCTGCGACAAGCAAATATTTAAAATGAATTTAGAAGCAAGTGTCTGAAGTGACTGTATAGATCCTCATCTTTGAGTTGCTTCTTGAGGAAGGCAATGGAGCTTTATTGGGGTTCAAGTGTTTGAGTGTATGAAGCTGTTTCCAGAACCTGTATCTCCAGTCCTGCCACATTAGGCCAGTGTAGTAACTTAGTGGCTTCTGTTTCCAGAGTAGTGTGAAGCCTTTGCTGCAGAGGATTTATGTTTCCTTTTGACATTATACAATATTTTCCTCCCAGATTTCAGTGAAGTTCTGCTCTGAATTGTAAATGCAAAAAAATTACTGTTCAGAATGTTCTCTCTTGAAAAGATGTTTGCTTTTCACAGCTCAAACAGAAAACAGCTCAGTGCATCCAAAAGCTGCCTCACCCTTTGAGCGTGTTCCCAGCTCCCAGCCAAGAGCACTACTATGGAATAGCTGTGAGTAGCCGGAAGAGCATTGTGGGGATTGAGATGCAAATGAGCAAACAAAACAGCCCCCTTCGCTGCAGAGGTTCCCTATCTCCTTCTGCCCCTCACTTTTGAACTGGGGGAGGCTTAACCTGGGCATGGCTCTGCAGCCACGAACCCTGGCTCTGCAGCCCCAAGCCCAGCCTGTGCACCCACGATCCCTGGCTCTGCAGCCACAGCCCCGGGCTTTGCTCATTTGTAAGACTCATCAGCTTGGGTCAGAGGAAGAACTGTATCAGCATCATGAAGATACGGAGGACAGGAGGGGCTTTCAAAGCCCCCATGTTGCCATTACTTTTCTGGGTCCCCAGAACTCAATGTTGCTGCCTTTTCTGAGTTAAAAGGGGGAGAATGAAAGCCAGAGGTAGTAGCCACTGCAAATTAGCACACACTGTTCCGTATCTTAAAAGTTCCCAGTTTTCAGGTGGTTTCAAAAGTTCCAAAGTGTAACGTGAGCAGCTGCCTGGGCACTTGTTTGTTTTATCAAATGTAGAGAGTTAGAATATTGCAAAGGAAATCAGATACAGTAAGTTGGGAGGCATGCAGAGAGTTGCACATATAAACACGCCAAGGAATAAAGCAATACGGTGTTTTCTCTGTATGCTTTTCTTTCCACTATGAAGGAAGGAAGCAAAACATTCTAACAAAACCTCCTTCTAAAGAAATAATCAAGGCACTGAGCTCTAAAGCCCGTGTCACTGCACATGACCAGGAGAATAAGGCATTTTGCATTATTGCATGTTGTCATCACTTTGCTCAGTGTTGTTCCTGCATGCTAATTACATGTTTACATGCATTGCATCATTTGACATAATTACTGTAATTATGTTAATACTTCATAATCAACAGAACAGTACCTGTAATTTACCAAACAAAAACGACATGAAAAGCTAAACCCACAAATGGAAGGGGATGCACTGCAAAGGATTTAATCCTCGGTGCAGAAGCAGGCAGGAAGCACTCAGAACTGGAATATCCTGGTTTAGCCATCAGATCCTCCCAGACAGCACCAGGGCACTTCGCAAGGTGTTTTAAAAGGTACTAACGAGGGTAACACACCAAACTGTGAACAGGGTGTAAACGTTTAATACTCATTCATGAACTCTCACCTAGAAAAATCTGTGCAGTGCCCTTAACGAAGCTGCATGACAGACACTTGAAAGAACAACAGGAGACTAAGTCGGTGATCTGGAAATATTTTAACCCCTCTCCTATCTGTGGATGTAGAATATCAATCTTGACCCCCTTGTTGCTTTTTTGAAAGAAACATGGAAACATGTGGCACCTGGCATATCAGAGCACAGTCTGTGTGCATCTGGATTCCCCCCATCTATCTGTTTCCCC
>VYZW01050693.1:24166-101304 GCA_013401315.1 Balaeniceps rex
CCCCCCCATTTATCTTGGCCCAGGTAGTTTGGGTTTTGGGCTGATTCACCCCCTGTGCTTCCCTCACATCCTGGAAGGCATTTCTTTGCCTCTGGTTTCTCACAGAAGGGTCTCTGCCACTAAGGGTTAAGTATCCGAAGTCAACTATGGGATAAACAGGGACGTTAAACAAGACAAGGAGTTATCCAGAGTGGCCATTAAGCGCTGGAGAGTTTTACAAATAAGATCGAGTCCCAAGCGCTTCCTGGTAAGTGGAGCCACAAGGAGGTTCTGGCAAAATTATCAGCCCCCATCCATTCAGGAGCCGAGCCCAGGTGGAGATGATCCTGCTGTGGGCAGAGCAACCCGCTGCAGCGAGGTGCGCTACTAGCACCCCTCTTTGCCCGGGGACAGGCAGCAGGTCACTGCTGGCACCCGCGGGTTCCCCCAGCGCAGAAGGAGCGGCCCAGTGACTTTCCCGGCCAAACGAAACCCTTTGCTCCCTCCGGGCATCACCCCTTCCCTACACCCCTGGCAGGCCCGGGGGCAGCCCGAGGCAGGGGACCAGGCAGGGCAGGAGCGGGCACCCTGCAGCGGCAGGAGGGCTCACGCCCGAGGCCCGGGCACCTGCGAGGGGGCCGGGGAGGCGGCGGCCCGCACCGGCTGAGCCGAGCCGGGCCGGGCCGAGCCCGCGGGGCAGCGGCGGTTCCCGATCCGGCGCCGCGTTNGCGAGCCCACGGGCGCTGCGCGCATCGCTCCGCGCCGCCTGCACCGCATTCGCACCGGGCCGGGGGGTCGCGGCGGGGGGGGACCATGCGGAGCGCCCCGGCCGCCGGGCTCCTGCCGCTGCTCCTGGGGCTGCGGCTGCTGCTGGGCGGCGGCGCCGCGGCTCAGTACTCCAGCGACCTGTGCAACTGGAAGGGGAGGTGAGGCGAGACCCCGCCGGGCTGGGGAGGGGGGAAGCGGGAGCTGCCAGGTCCCTCCCCGCCCTGCCGGGGGAGAAGTTGGTGCCGAAAACAAAAGGGAGAGCCCTCCCGTTGCGGAGCGGCGCAGGGCGCTGCGATGCCCGGCAGGGGCTCGGGGAAGGCGGAGGGCGGCCCAAGGCGGAGAGCCGGGGCTGCGGGGCGGCTCTGCCGCCCTCCCCTGCGGGGAGCCGGCCGCTCTCGGCGGGCTCGCCGCGAAGAGACGCGGGGCAGCGGCCCCCGGAGCGGGGGAGGGATGGAGGGGCCAGGGCGGGGTGGGCTCCCCTCTGCCCGGCAGCGCGGCTCCGTGGGCTGGGGGGAGGAGGAGGAGGAGGGCGGTGCCATGTCCGCCACGGAGAAGTTTCTCCCCGCGACCATCTTCCCCGCGGCCCCCAGCGCTCCGCGGAGGCGGCCGCGCCCGGGGAATCAGCGGGGCCGGGCAGGCTCCGGCCGCGCCGCGCTGCGCTCGGGGCAGCCCCGGGTATCTCCCCCGGCTTCTCCCGCCGCCGTGGCCCGCTGGGACCGGCCCGGGGATGCGGCGCACCTGCGGAGCGCTCCCGTCGTGGCGAGGGCGGCCCCCGCCGGGTCCGACGCCGGGCGCCGCGCCCTGCCCTGCTCTCCCGCTCCGTGCGCGTCCGGCCGCGCCGCAGCCCTAGTGTCGCTCCCTGCTCCCGGGAAGCTACTCCGCACTTCGTTCCGCAGGGATGGTGATGAGCAGGGGCTGGCATAGTGGCCTCTCTCCTGATTTATTCTAATTGCGCTGGTTGTGAAAGCTCTCTAGTTCTCAAGTGTTTATCTCCCAAATTATCTTTCCTTTAATTGCTTGTAATAAGTTTAACGTGTGTGGTTGGGTCTGTGACCTCCTCCACTCTTCATAGTTTTACAAAGCGACTGCTAACAAGTGAGTGTTGCTCGGTCAGGCTTTCTGTACTTGGAGAGTGAAATGTTTTGACTCTAATGTTCTGCTCAAATCTGACTTTATTTAAAATAAAAGTTTGGCTAGCTTGTATCAGTCGGGTATTTTGGAGTAGGGGGAATTCAAAGTGGGAAAACAGCTGGACTGACTTTCAACATAATTTCGTATCTGTTACTGTCTGAAACATGCAGATGCTTGGTATTTACTTTTCTCTGAACTTTTTTTGACTCTTGGCAATTGATGCGTATAGTTAATCCCAGTGAATCCACTTGCAGGCGAGTCTGAGTCCGTTTGATAGGGACCAAACCTACTCGTTCTGTGGCAAACTCCTAACTGTATCATTTTGCTTTACCAACCTCCCTGCCCCCAAAGCTGTACCTGCTTTCACCCCTAAACATCCTGGACAGTACCACATGGTACTGCTAGTGTGTTTTTTAAAAGAATGATGACAAACCCCTGTAATCTTGTCCTGTTTGGTTCTTATTTTTGTCCTGTTTTCTTAGAGTAAGCAGTGACCACCCACGTCACCTGAACAGGGCTGAAATAAGCAATGCCTTGAGTAACAACTAAGGGGGTGATGCTTAGGGGGGAGGTGAAATATCATTTCCTGAGTTTGGGGTGAACTGGTGATGCAAGCTTGGACTCACTCACCTGTTGTTGCTCTGGTGAGCCAAAGTGGTGACAGCTCCGTGATGATGTTGTTGGAGGCACAGGGAAGGGAGAGCTGCCTTCTTGTACATGCAGTTCGGTCTGGGTGGTTTCACTTGTGTGAGAGAGTCCTGGAGTCCAGGGGGACAGGAGTCTTGGGAGGGGATAAAGTAAACCAAGCTGACTTTGGCCTTGCAAACAGGTGTCATCAGAAATGCTAGCAGTCCTAAGACCATTAAATATAATCTGCTTTGTCTTAAAAGAGTAGCAGTTAAGAAGGAAAAAAAGGTAATTTGATGTACCAGTGAATACCATCTAATTAAATATTTCAGTGGGGACACTAATGGCTACATGGGTCAGAAAGGAATTTTTATGTGGAATATAATGTTTTGAAGTCATGTGATGTTTTTAACTAACTGTTTGAAAAACCTGTGGACTTGAATGCCAAAATGTAGTCTTTCTTCCCACAGTGAAGTTCTAGGTTGTCTTGTGCTGGCAGATTTGAGAGTCTAGTCATCTCCTACAGTAAACCCGAAGGTGTTTTCTCACCTTTATGTACATGTCTTTATTAAAAGCAATGATCTTAGAATATTCTGGATATTAATTTTTTTTCCCCATTAGCTTGTGGGGAAGTGACGAGCTTATATCCCTTAGTATGAAGAGCTTCACTAGGTATTCCTCATGCTTCCAGGGAAATCTGATGCAATGCACAGCTTGACACCTGCAATTTAAGTACACTCAGTAGGCCATAGCAGCATCTTAATAAATAGCTTGGCAGAGAGCTTCTAGGAAAGCTTTGTTCAGAAGAAAACAGAAACTTCACTATGGTGTGTGTCTGTTTATTACTCTTGCTGTAACTTCAGGTTTTTGTACTGCAATGACCTCTCGATGCTTTGGGCAAAAGTGCCTCAGTGACATGCTGAGAATATGCTAGTCTGGTGTTTTTGACTGTAGGCTGTAGTTCCCTGTGTTCGCTGAGGTGTGCTGGGAGGACATGGGTACTTCTAGGGCTCTTCGTAGCATCTGTAATAGAATAAATAAAGTAAATAGCTAAAGTACATAGTGTGAATATTCCTCCTGCTCTCCTTTTCTTTAAATAACACCTGTTGCATGTCGCTGCATAACAGCTTACTGCACCGATACCGTAATAGATCTTTCAGGGCAGATAAAGGGGCATGGCTGAAACCAGAAAGGGAAAAAAGTGAGGAGACAAATGCAGTGATTCAGGATGTCCTCATGGATTGGTATGAGGAAGTAGTGCTTGTTGTAGAGGTAAGTCTCAATAAGCAGCACAGATTTGAAAGGGAGGACGGATGGCTCATCCATCACTGTAACCATGAAACAGCTGCCCTATCTTCTTGCTGTGTACTTAAAAAAAACCCCGAACCCACAAATAAAACTCAAATGAGCTTGGGGGAAAAAAAAGGCTCCTGGACCTCCATTGTTTTGTGGACATGGTATGTTTGACGACTGGCTAGTGAGAACTAAGCATGACATTAAACAATCTCTCAATGTGGTGACATGTCATTTTGACAGAAAGCAAAGCGACAGGTTTTACTGGATGATGGTGGTTGCTGTTAAGTAATGTGAGCATCTATTAACTTTTGAGTCATCCTTTATTATAAGGCTTAATGCGTACAGGTACTTGTGCTTGGTGTATCTGTCTAATGGCATCACTCTTGCCTGTGGGATATAATTGGCTTTCAGAAGATAATTTCAGAGTCCACCCTGTTTTTTGTTTGAACGGCATGAACGTTTGAACAAAATGAATGTTAAGGCTTTTTTTCTCCGGCAGAAATTCACTGCCTCAGTGTTGCTGGGATCACTTGCAACAGCAGTTTCACTGCATGAGTTCAGAGTTTTGCCCCTGGTATCTTCCTTCTGTTTAAGCACTCAGGCTTCAGGGTGGAATTTGCCAGTATAAGTCCTGCAAAACCTCTGCAGCTTGTTTTGATATCTTGAGTAGGAACAAGTGATGTGTGAGGGTAGTTTTTTGCCCCTTTGCTGAGGGATAAGCTTTACACTCTTTAATTTTACTTATTCACTGCTTGCACATAAACAGGCTTCTGTGTTTTCTGTTGAATGGCATCATGTGCATGCTGTGCTGGAAACTGATTTTGTGGACCAGATGTGGATTTACAGTCAACTTGAAATATCCCATTGCAAGTTAAGTTTCCTGAAATGTGTTAAGTACTACTGAATTTGAGGGCAAGAGACTAAAGGTCAAAAATTTGTCCCTCTTTTCTCCTCATCTGCGTTCTTGATGTGGCTTTCAAGGTTATTCAAAAGCACATGTTTGCAGGCATTATTGTTATTAAATATGACTTTTTTTTTTCCTGAGCTTCCTCATGCAACCTCTATCAAGTGGGTCACACTGACACTCACAATAATGAGTCACATCAACAGTAAATGCAAACCATGTGGGTTATTTTCCCCTTCTTTTACACATGGCTTCTTGCTACTTTCTAAATGCTGACTTGAATTTAAACTCTGTTCAGCACCTGAATATATCTTTGGGATGGAGAACTGTATATTTGGAGGTTTCTATTGAGAAACCAGAGCTTGATTACTTGCACTATGTGCAATGTAATGAAGTTGCACTATGTGCAACTAATGACCAGAGTCATTACTTGCACTATGCTAAAATATGTTCTTTGCCACAGATTTCCTGTGTAACCTCAGACAAGTCATTTAATCCTTTTAAATTTTTTTTTCCCTGTCTTGGTTCATTTGCCTGCAAGTAGGAGTATTGTGAAGCTTCTCCAAAGTATTGCAAAGCAGACCCATGAGCTGCGTTGAAGGGTCTCATTTTGGGTGGTGCTCTACAGGCACAGAATAAAAGATGCTTATATTTGGGAACTAGGTACGCAAAGCGTAGGAGGAGAAACAAGCTTGGTGGTGAAGTGATTTGCTCATACTCGCATAATGGATTTGTGACAGGACAGGGAGTGGGACCAAAGGGTTTTTGCCTAATGGCCCAAATACTGTAACCAATAAACTAGGCTTCCCACAACTTTTTCTAACCGGAGTGCCTACAGCATGCAGTGTCATATTAGTGCTTTGAGTCGCTCTGAGTAAAGAACCTGTGGGGTTGGTCCAGCATCAGTGACAGGCAGCAAGGGTTGTTTAGAACTGTCCTCAGTTTAGGCTGTGGGCAAGCAAGTCCTGGAGATTTACTAGTCATTCTGCTTAAGCATGGCAGTTTGCTCTCCTCTGCTCTCCTCCCTCTACGGGGGACCCTGGGATCCCTGTGTTGCTCTCCTGTCCCATCTCTGTGATCACCAGCTCTCAAAATGGCTGCTGGGGTGTTAATTTTTTGCCATGGTGTTGGGTAAGGACACAGGATCAGTGGTGGCCCTGTGCCCCAGTGGTAGCAACTGACCACATGTTCTCTTTTTTGCTGAACACCCGTAGCTGTGTGTCTGCTCGTAGCCCATCGGAGCTGGGCAGAAAAGTGATGACCTAAGCTTAAACCTCATATGGGGGAGAAGTGGGGGAACATGGTACACATACCGAAGAAAGCAGCATAGTTCAGTTCTTCCCCAGCTATGACTGGAGAGTGTAGTGTCTTCTCTCCCCTCCCTACCTCCCAGTTTGGAGATTGGGGTTGCCCAGCTGGGGCAGAGGGTATCACTAGCACCCAGAGCATCCCTTTGCTCCAGTTCACAGGGTGAGCTTGGCATCCCTCCCAGTTTCAGATCCATTGGGAATATAGACTTGGAAGGGGAACAAAGTACTCGGCAAAAGGTGGAGTCCGATCTGTGAGGCTGGAGAACGTGCTGGTTTAAGCCACCAGGAAGGGAGTTCAAGCGTACGTGTTTTACTTACTATGCGCCAAGTCATTTGCCACAGCTCAGCTGATGGGCAGTAACTGAGGCTGTAGTAATTTAATTGCTTTAGATCATGTGCTTATATCCTATTTAATTTTGAAGTCAATTACTAGTGGTTTGACTTTTTCATTTGGGAGATGATTTAAAATTGTCCCATAATATTGAGGTTGCAGTCTTGCAAGAGACAAGCACTTCTGACTGCTGCTGAGCTGGATGGGCCAATACTCAATACTGTCATAGATTTCCTGTGTTTGTTGATGTGGGTCTTTGAAGGTTTGAGGTTATGACAGTCATGTTACTAGCTCTGTCATTTCTCTAACTTTCTCTTTCTTTCTTCCCCCAGTGGCTTAACTCATGAGTCTCACAAGAAGGATGTTGAACAGGTCTACCTCCGCTGTTCTGAAGGGTCAATAGAGTGGATGTATCCCACGGGAGCACTCATAGTCAACCTGCGACCCAATACTTCACCTGCCTCTTACAAACATTTGACTGTTTGCATAAAGCCCTTCAAGGACTCTGCAGGAGCAAATATTTATTTGGAAAAAACTGGAGAACTGAAACTCTTGGTCCGAGATGGAGATCGCAGCCCCAGTAAAGTATATTGCTTTGGCTATGATCAGGGGGGCCTGTTTATTGAGGCCACTCCTCAGCAGGACATTAGCAGGAAGATTACAGGCTTCCAGTACGAATTGATGAACAAGGGGATAGCATCTGATTTGCACACAGTTTCTGGTGAGTTCTGGGATATTGGTCATATTTTCACATACTGTATTGGATGCGTAACAGATGGCAGAGTGAGTGAGTGGGAAAGTGGTTGGGTCTGAATTTCATGTGCTTTTAAGGACATGTTTTATAAACAGGCTATTGCAGAAGAATGGATTTTTTTCTGTTTTTTTGTTGTTGTTGTTGTTTTTTGGAAGCTGGTAGCATAGGCTGAATTCCTAAGGGCTACATTGTGAACGGTTCTCCCCTTGCAGGCGTGGGGTGAATCACAGGAGCTGACTTTACCCTACAGTGAACTCCGGTATGAACTGTGCTTCCGAGCCTTGCTGTAACAGTTTTCTAACTACTTTTTTACTCAGTTTTTAAGACCCCGCTGCATGTTTTGAATAATAAACATTTAAACAAGGAGGAACTCCTTTTCCGTGGTGTTTTTTTTTTTTCCCCTCTGCAACTACTGCTACTTGCTGACCTAATTATTGTTTGGTTTTTTTTTTTAAACCAAGGAAAATGGTGTGTTCCTTCCTCAGCTCTGCTTATTACACTCTCTTGAGCGTTACTGTGCCATGGCAGAGCTGTTCAACGCCATGACAATACTTTTACAGTGCCGGTGTTGTCTTCTCTCTCAACCATTGTGAAAAGCAAGTTTTGTAGGGAGGAGTTTTATGCCAACGAAAAGCTTGTAGGAAGGGGGAATGGACAAACTGAAAGAGCTTACAAGCCTATAAAGTCTGATACTAAATAGCAAGCTAAATACCTTTTGGGAACAATAACTCTAGGTGCAACATAATTATGCTAATCGATTGGACAGTTCAAGAAGAAGAATAACTAGCATTTGTGGAGGATGACAGGGGGGAAGGGAAAATTCTCTGTAGATAGGCGGTATCTCATTCATGGATCTCCTCCATTCAGAATTGCCTGTAGCTTTTATCCCCCAAACCAAAGAGGAGGGATTTTCAGAATAGCCTGAGGAATATCAGATCTAGGGTAGTTTGTCCCAAATGACTAGGGAGGTTTCAAGGGTTAGGTATTTTAAGTGGGGAGGCCACGGTGGCAACCAGATTTCTCTTTTGAAATGGTAGGGAGCGAAGGCAGCCCAGCAGCAGGGGAGAAGAGTCGTCACAGCACCCTTGAGATGACTCAGCCGAGGGTAAAACCCAATGTAAAGTGAGCCTAAGACGCGGTATGTAGGCTGTCTAGGTTCTGCGGTAGTGATGCCATATGCTTTGCCTGAGATGCTACTTGATAAGCGGTGGTGTGGCAAATTAAACTGCAGCTGTATCTTCTAGGCATTGCATCCCTCATCCTTTTTTTGGGATAAGTACTACAGAACTTGAATCCCATCCTCTCCCTTCCCCTGGCTTCCGTCCTCAACAGGACTCTGGATTTATATGTTTGTATGTTTGTGCATACTCACCGCCCTGCTAGCGTTTAGATGTTGGCACACCAATTCAGATGTGGCTTTTTTTTTTTGTACAGATCTTAGTTTGACTGAGATGAACAGTTCTTAACTCAGCAGGACGGTAGTCGGCTGAGGGCTAATGCAGTAACCCCAAAAACTGATAGATGGCGTGTTTGCCATTAAAACAAAGAAACTATAAACACAAATATTCAAATATTTAAGTTGCCTTCTTTACTCTTGCCATGTATGCAACTTGTAGCTTAATATCGAGGGTTCTGCATTTTAAGCTCTCTTCTCTGCTTCTACATTTTACAAGTGCTGTGAAAGAAGTAGGGGGTCTGCTGCAGAGCTGTTTTCCCAGTAAGATCATTTCTACAAAGATGAATATGCTGTGCAGAATGTTAGCTATGTAGTAAAATTCCATTGCAGAAGACATTAAATACATTGTTTAATGAGTTATTTGGAGAATGTTCCCAGATTCAGTGCTTCTTTCTTTGACAGACTGTGAGGATGGAGACACAGGCAGGCCAGCGATCAGTCACTTAAACTTACCAAGAAAAGTCCTACACCTTTTTTTTCCCAAAAAAAGTTGGAATTGCTTTTGCATATAGGTAAAATAATATGTGAGAAATACTGCTCATCACTGCTGTTCTTAGTTTGCACATAGATACAGTTTCTGCTGAGCTTTACTAAAATCAAGAGGACTCTCCGCTGGCTTACTTAACAGCGCAAGCCGGCACAAACTGCTGTGTTTTTAGAACGAGGTGCTCTTCGTTCCACATAAAATCTTGGAGATTTTTAAAGCTGATGGGAGTTATCTTCAGAGACTTTCAGAAGTCAAACTGAGGACTGAATCCAATTACAGCCTCCCTCTTTGATAGGCATATTAAATCACTTTTTCTGTGACTGCTGTATTTTCAGCTGTAACAGACACTGGTTGAATTTCAGTGCTGTCTTATAAAACAATGTGGTAGGCTATTTGCTTCACGCTCCCAGTGTCTTGTTTGGACAGAAGCAGCTTTTTAATAGTTCATCAGCAGAGCCTACAGGGCAAACTAGGGATCTCTATTGTATTTTAAATTATTTCTCTTGCCTTTTTTTGGATCCCCAGACTCTGGGGAAGGGTGGTGGGAGGTGAAAACACGATGAAAATGCCATACATGACTCTTTCCACTACTCAGTCAGACGAGCACTTTTATTCTCCTATAAATATCTATATGTCTGGGGAAACTGCCAAATAGCTGCCTTGTGAGGCTTCTATAGAGCAATATATTTGGGGCTCTTTGCAGTTCGTGGACCTCCTTTCTTCTGACGCTGCTTCTAGTTTTTCTGTGAAACCTCCAAATAAATGCCCTTTGCTGAGCTGTTCATTTGGAGAGGAAGTTTACAATCAAGTGGCTGAAATCACTGGTGGCCTCTTCATCGGAGAGGAGGCTCAAGCCAGAGGCAAGTGCTGACCTTAAGGAGCTGAAAACTGGATTTAAGGTTCTGCGTTTCTCTCCAAGCATACTTCTGTCCCTCGGTCACAAACGTGGCTTACAGTGTTTTGGCTGTTGCACACTGGAAAAATGAGCCTGCCCTTCTCTTAGTTGCAGTTTGACGGTGTTCAGCAGAGCTGGCAGTACGTGTGAAGAGATGACAAAGGCGTGAGATGCTGCTGGAGATGGGGGCTGAGATGTGCTGGCAGGGCTGGGCAGGGCAGGCTTGCGCACTTCCTCGTCTTGCTTAACGCTGCGGCGCTTCGTCTGGTGGCAAAGGGCCGAAAATCACAAATGTTGCGTTATTTTCTTACAACTGCAGACTGGGGGAGAAGAATACCATAAAAGACCCAGGTGTGGGGCTCGGTAATCCAGCCCTTTCCTTGTGCAATAACTACTCGCTAACAACTTCTCTGGACTTCGCTAAACGCTGTGTTTGTTTCCTGGTGATAATTATTGTACTCTGCCCTTGAGTTTACTCTCTCTTCCTAACCTGGCATCCCAGCTCTGATTAAAGACTATAAGTCATCTGTTTAATACTTTAATGACCTGTTGTGTCCTCAGAGTCCTGACATCGCAGGGTGCATCAACAAATCAGCAATGCTTGGCAGGGTGCCTGTGGTTTAATTATAAAACCTCAAGTTTTATTAGTTTACAGTCATTTTTTCCCACTTAATCAGAGTCTAGCAAATAATTGTGTAGAAAACATACACAGGTTCTGAACTGGCCTTTCCCTTTTCTCGGGAAGGTTGAATGACACAGTACAGTCTTAAAATTTTCCAGATTTTGGGGGTTTAACCCTTTTCTTGGCTCTGAGTCTGCCTTATCACATTCTCTTAAGGCTTCCCTAACTGTAGGAAGTATTTGTAGTATACTGATAGGTTTTAATTCAGATTGCTGAAATTTGATGTGGGATGGTTTTTACTGTGATAATAACCAGCAAAAAAAGTGCATTTCTGGGGGTTTGTAGTTTCTTAAGCTGGGAAGAGGCGTGAAGGCAAGCGTGCTACAGCACTTTTCACCATTTTATGTGAGTAGTCCTTAGGGTCAACTTGACAATTCAGACATCTTGATGGGTGCGTTCTCCTTGATACCCAGAATGATGGGTGACTGAAAGTGCTTTTGATTTCAGATTAGGTTTTGGATTGGAGCTCTATAGAATTCCCATCCACAATGATGGTCCATTAACTTCAGCTCGGGCTTGCAGTAAAGCTCTGAAGCCTTGGTGTTTGCCAAACTGAAGAACTGAGGCACTGTGACATTTTGGCCTGAGGCCATTTGAGACGCAGCAGAACTTGTTTAGGTTGTTGAATTCTATTGATTCTAATCTTTTCTGCTTATGCTGGAAGAAAATACTGTGGGTCTCTGCTATACTGGCAAGTAGTTGGAGGTTTTGGCAAAAGTGTTTGGCCATATAGTTCCTAGAAGCTTTCTGAAGGTGATGACCCACATGAGGTTCTCTGCTATAGTGGAGTATGTGCCTGCTCTAGGTCTGCCTTGCACTGCAGCAAGCTGCTCGGATTAAATTCCTATGAAAAGCATGAAGGTCCCTTGATAGTCATTTGCTTTTTTAAGTTCTTCAGCTACTGCTCAACTAATCTGAAACAAGAATCTGTAGGTTTGAGCAAATGTTTTGGAGAGGAAGGTCAATCCTCCCCCCTCCCCCCCAAAAAAAACACCCAAACAAACCAAACCCTTTATTTTGTTACCTAAATTCTATTTCAAGTGTGTCGCGTCCAAGGTCTGGATCCAGCTTTATGTAAGGTGTGTAGTTTGCTTTTCCCATTGCACACTCCTGGGGATGTCTATGATTTGGTTGCTAGAGCTCAGGAGGTAAATTGAAAGCCCTTTCATTACCCACCAGCTTTTGTGCAGTAAAGAAGTCAAACTTTAACAAAAGTGTCCCTTTATCTTGATGGCATCTACTGACTTAGTGCAGGTTCTAGTAACTGTTTTATACGTTTTCTTTATTAATGCTGGGTACCTGGCTGAGAATATTAACAGACAGGAGGTACAGCACTCAAGTGGGTATCTGAAAAACAAGGCAAAACTGGATAAATCCAGTTAATTAATTAAGAACAGTATTAAGCTATTTCCTGAATGCTGTTAATTCACTGGCCTGAGAAAACAGATTGGAAATTAAGAAAGCTCATAAGTATTTGGGCTATGCCAGTGTTTCTACTAACGTGGCTTTTTGAAGCACCCCTCTTAACTTTTGATCTTTAACGCAGTTTGGGTTTGGCAGAGGTGGGGCACCAATCTGCCATATCTCTGCAAGCATTCTCCCAGAGCGCTGTTGTCACAATCTCATGCTTTCCTCTAATTGCTTCCAAATATCCAATTTTTTTTTTTCTTTCTTGGAGGCTGAGTGCGCTGCTAAGCTTTGTATGGTGAAGCAGCAGATGCGCTGTTGGTTTTTTTCCACTTCTTGCTGGAGTGGAAGCATTCTTACTTTTTGTCCCAGAGGCCGGTGAGCAGCAAGCTGCGGCTGGCGTGTCCACTCTCTGCCCAGGTATTCACAGTATGAAAATCATGGTTGGTCCTTGCTGTGCTTATCGCCACCATTAGCAGAAGAGGTGATGGAAAGAGACACTTGGAACACTTAAATTGAAAGTCCCCATGACCTTTATGCTTAGCACAGGTTCTGCTTGAGTCATTGTGACCATCCGAGATGTTGGCACCGCGCTACGTGGCAGGGGTGGGAGCACCGCTGTGTGCTGCAGGGTTGGCAGGGGTGTTTATTCCAATACCCCTCCGTGAGATGAGAAAAACGGCTTGCTTTGTCTCCCCTCCCCCAGTTTTCTGCACAGGATGAAACTGTCATACCTCTTGGGGTTAAGCTTGTGTTAGGGGAAAAAAGCAAATCTGAGTGTGGTCTGGTTTGATTTGCACAGAAGAACAGAATTGATACTGCACTCCTTCCCCCAGGATTTGCTGGTGAAATGCATAATGAGCAGCAAGGCAAAGTTGAGGGATCTGTTCTATAAGGCGGTAAGGTGGGCTCACCAGCGCAGCTAAAGGTTTGCTATTGTTTTATGTGCTTTTTCTCTCTCTAAAAGGTCAGCAGCAAGTTTTAAGAGAAAACCAGCAGAAAACAGCCTTTAATGCAGTTGTTCAAAATGCACTTCAACTATTGGCCTTATAAGGGACCATTTTGACGCTCCTGCTTTAGGATATGTTATTTTATGAATATTTTTTTGTGTGCTCACCCTCCTTGCAGGAAGGTCATCCATAGTAACTTTCATGTCTTTTCCCATAGTAAACAATGATACAAAACTAGACACAAAGTAACTTTTTGTGAAAGAGTGAACAGCATTCCCTAATCCTGTACGTATTTGAAAAAGCGCATTTTAAGCTAGTGTTTGGGAGCGTATCGCTGAACTGAGTGTCATGGGTCAACATCTAAATTGGTCAGGCTGGCTGCTGTATAACAGAGCCTGGAGTGGGATTAATTTTGAGGAGCTAGAAACCTGCTCTAGTTATTCATGTGCCTGACGTGGTCAGATTTGCAGCAAATGGTTGACTGGGGAGGAGAGTTTGAGAGCAAAGTTTTTGGGTTTCTTCCTGTGTGAAATGATTTCAAAGTGCAGTTCTGATGCTCGGGGAACGCGCACACGTTCCTAAATTGAGCAAGGGTGATGTTTTTGGGATCTGAGCCTCAAAAAGGTCAAAAATGTTGAACTGAGAAGTCTTCACCTAAAAAAACCCAAAATTGGAGGAATGCCCTAATTTAATCTCTCCTTCCCCCAAGAAAATGAGTTTGACAGCAGCCTCCCGGCCCTGCTTGTCCTTTGATGTTGCCAGGACAGTAGTTGGTTTTGCAGTGGGCAGAGGAGGTGACAATGGAGCTGCAATGATAAATACACAGCTGCAGGGGAGAGGGGGGAAGAAAATAGCTTATTTTTGCTAGACTGGCCACGAATGCCGTTAGCTTATTTCTCAACTCAGTGGGCAGTCAAAACCAATAAGCAGTCAGGTGTATTGTCCGGGCAGCTGGGGCTCTGCTTTGCTCTGACCTTTACGTACTGCGGAAGATAGTCCCACAAACAGATTTGCGATCCAGTGGAGTTGCTTGGCAGTCTTTAATAATGCTCTGTGCTTGCTCTGCAAAACTGTTTAGTTTGCTAATTCCTGAGGCTGTAGTTAAAGAAGGGATGGGAGGGCGGGGGAGCTGCATTCCTCTTCCTGCCCCCCCCCCTTCCTGGAGGAATAAGAAACTTACTGAAACATGGGCCAAATTTTTCCTGTGTTAGGGCCTTGATTTCCACGACAGAAAATCTCTTTCGCCTTAATCTGCTGTAGAAGCCAGAAAATATACACTGTAACATTGCACGGATACTTGGAAGCTACCCTGGACCCAAATATGTTAAAACTTACCTTGGGAGACTTAATACTGGGTCAAAAAAGCTGCTGGCATATGACACGCAGCTTTGATCCAGCATTAACTTCTGCTGCTGACTCAAACTTGTGGAAGGATTTTTTTTGTATCGGTTGTATGGGTACCACCTGGGGTATCTTTCTGCACCACTCTGACTCCTATATGGGATTTGGGCACTGACTCCTGCAACAGGCATAAACTCTGGTGTTTGCTCACGTCCTTTCTGGATCGAAGCCCTGCTGCTGGGAGACTGGTAGTGATCGTTAGTGCTGGGATACGCACGTGGAGCCTGGCCTGGCTTTCCATTGCCTTAACTCCCCCAGGATCATTCCTGTTTGCATAGGATGCACCTCTGCCCCAACAGAACTGTTAGGAGCTTTACACCAACTTCATCTATGTGTAAGGGGGTGTCAGAAATTGATGAAGAAAAAAAAAAAAGGAAAAAGTCCAGGCTTATGTAGAACCGGCGAATGATCTTAATATGACAAAGAAATGTGTACTGTTAAGTAGGAAAAGGTATATATATCTCAGAGCTTTTCCTGTTACAAATGGAAAACCTTACGTAACTGTTTTTGGGGTGAACTGAACTATGTTATAACACTGAACATCTCACTGTGTGAGGTGTAGCCCTTCCACAGCCCCCCTCAAGAACAGGCTGATCAGATAAACGTGGTTTTAAAATGAACACTGGCCTTGTTCTTTCAGAGCTCTCCCACATACCAAAAATAATTTGATTTCTAGAAACAGGAAGGAGGACCTGTGTGGATGTGAGTGCGTGTATGCTACTTTTTTTTTCTTTTTTTTTTTTTTTTTTTTTAAGACACACTTAATCTTTGATCTGTCATTACTCCACTCTCAGGGTTTTACTTTAACCAGCCGCTTGTTACTTATTTCTATTCCCCTGCTCCATAGGAGGCATTATGGACCGGACCGAAGAGGGGGTTGGTGGGGAGGGAGGGAAGGCTTTGCGATCTGGCAGGTGTCCAGCCTGGTGGTAGGTGCTGGCTCCAGCCTCTCCTATAGCCCTGGCAGGGGCAGAGGGAAGCTCCGGCACCAGAGCCATGCGCCTGGCTGCACAGCTGCCCCAGGGCACGGGAGTAAAAAACACCTTACTTTTTCGTTTTCTGCCTTGCAAGCACTGCATGACGTCTCAGCTGAGTGTTTTGTTAGCTATCAGAGACAAAACCAAACAAGACATCAAAACTTTCTTTATAACTTTATGTTTTCCTAGATCTGATTAGTGCATGCTTTTACAAGGCTTTGGAATGACATTTTCTTTAGAAGAAAAAAGAAATATTTTCCGAGTGAATTTTAGGAGGGGATGAGCCAAGCCATAAATCTTTGTGGGTTTTGAGTCAGTAGAAATATTTGCTTTAGCCCTGTGCTGCCGGGTGGTGGATGGGCAGCATGGAGGTGCGATGCTACAGCTGCCTGTGCTGGTGGGCTCTCGTGGGGCAGCCAGGAGAGAGGTCCTGCCCCAGCTGCAAGGTTGGAGGAGACCAGAGGAGTCCCTCAACCGTCCGGAGGCACCTCTGACTTCCAGCAACTTGGCCATCCTCGTGCCTGCCCAGCACTTCTCATTCCTAATCCCCCTTGGGCAGCAGCGGTAGGTTCGAGGAAGGAGAGAGGTATTTTCTGTGGGATAGACAAATAGATATATTTTTTTATGGCTTTATATTGGTGTCTTGTGCACACATAGCAGGAGAAATTCCCAGCAATTACCTTGCTGCCTGCTTTTCTCTTTAATTGCAGTTAGGAAGGGGGAGAGAGAAAGCAAAGAAACGTTGGATGATTACAAATGCTGCTTGCACAGAAACATGGACTAGCACAGTTGCAGAGAGACTTCTTGTTTGCTGGGCTCTCTTTTCTGCTGCAATTCGGACAGAAGGAATTTGACTGAAAATTTGATCTTCTGATTAGGGCTTTTTGGACACAATACATTGCAGCCTTGACTTAACTGAGGATTTTTGTAGTGCTGGTGATGCAACGTGTAAGTGTGGGAGCTCAGCTGGGAGTTGGCACTGATCCTGTTACCATTACGTCGCTGCCCACCCCAGCACTGAGGTTTTGCCATGGCAGCGTGGGAGCCCAAAGCCCAGCACTGCTCTTTGAACACTGCCCTGGGATCGAGAGGGTGGAGAGGGTCGGGGTAGCAATGGAGACTGAGCTGTGCCCGTTGGCCGTGTACGGCAAGAGGGGAGGCACAGAAGGAAGGGAGACGGTGTTTGGGACAGACGTTATTTTTTCCTGACGGAGCAATAAGCAGCCCAGAGGGGGTGGGACAGAAAGAAGTATCTTGAAGATATGACACTTCTCAGGATTTCTCTTGGGTTGATGCAACTCGTGCGTAGGCCTGGAAGTAGAGTTTAACAGTGTCTAACGTTGCTGGAATAAAAACTGCTCTGTGTTTTTTTTCATTCATTTTTAAAAAGTTTTTAAACAAATGGCTGTTTGTGTTTCTAGCTGACCTTTCAGCTCATTTGTTAGAATGGGTGCTGCATCTTGGAACAGCAAAAAGGCATTGACTCTGCAATCCCAGAGGATCCTTACGTGCTCTGTAGCTGCTGAGCCAAGTTTCATTTTGAAAGCTGTTGCAAATGGAGCTTGCCCAGTACCAAATCTCTTCCTCACAATGTTTACATAAATAGTCTTCTTTGGTACTTAAGGACTTTAATACCCTCTTGGAAGACATTTCTGTGAAAAGATAAATTTCTGGTTTATGGTCTCTTGTCTTAATGTTTCTCAGAACACAAAGGTCATCACATCTCTAATGGTGAGGTTTACAATATGCTTTTTTTATTCTTTGCAGGAAGGAAGTGGTATTAACTCAATTCTCTTGGCACAATCCATGCCACAGCATATGAAAGTCTGCATTTCATTAAACTTATTTGCAGGTTTAAATTGTTCTTGGCCAGTGTCTATATTTTCCAGGTTACTTCTGGAAACTTGTGCATATGTGCCAGTTGAACTGAATGTTAGAAACAAGCTAAAGCAAGGGACTGGAGTTGACACTTTCTTTTCTGAAAAGGTAAAATTACCAATATCCCTGTTTCACATAAAGAAGTCAGGGGAGAATGTCCATTGCAGCATCATGATTTTGGTCCAGCTGCTGACTCACCGTCTTGTCCTGTACCAAATCTTGGCTGTGTTTTGGCTGTAGAAGAAGGGAGTCTTTGAGTTTTGCGTCTTTGCTCATGATCCTTGTTCTGAACTGCCTTTTCTGCTCAGCACAGGGGCTCGGATTAACTTCCTAGCAAATATGGGGATGAATTCTTCTGCCTTCAGAAGAGCACTAAACTCTCTCATAGCATTAACCTTCTATTCATCGAAGAAGCGCAATCCCTTTGGATCCCGTGTCCGAGGCTTATTGAGCCAAGGGGCCGGGAGTAGCGCAAGTCCAACTCTTGTGTTTGCTCCCTGACTTGGCGTTTTCCTACTGACACGCTGGAAAAAGTGCAGTGCTTGCAGAAAGCCGTGTAATCCTATCCCATCCAAAGACAGGAAAACCTTGTAAAACAAAGGAGTGATGAGAGAGCTCCTCTGTGTGTTGTGACTGGGTGTCAGTAACTTCCAGCCCAGCTGCGGAGATGCTCTGTCTCATCTGGCCACGTTTCCCTCTCTGCGTGGCCGCAGGTATTATGTTAAATGCAGGTGTGCTGGATGCAGCTCTGCTGGCCTGAGCTCCCAGCTAGCGTGTTCATTTTAAGTTTGAGATGCACTGACACGCAGATACGTTGACGTAGTTTAGACGGTGTTTCGGTGTGGGGGTTGTGAGTGTTTTGAGGTTGAATGTTTTTTTGGCTTGCTCAGGAGAAGCTTTCTGAAGGGGTGAGGAGAGTTGAAGGTATATCTAGAAAGGAGATGACTAGTCAAAGCCTGGTAAACCAGAGTGGTTGTCAAATTCTTGTCCACTTCCACTGCAAAGTAGCAGATCTTTTCGTTTGGTATGTGAGCTGAGAGAGGTTCGTTTCATGTCAGAAGCGTTGCCTCTTCAGAGAGGAAACCTAGGCAAACTTAGGAGGAAATAATTACAAGGATTTATTCTGATTTTTAACCAGTTAAAGCAGGATCAGGGCAAGATTTTTTTGTTTTCCTTGCTCATATGATGTTTGCCCTTAAACTGTTGTCTCCCAGCTAAATCACTGATCCAGTAATCAGTCGAGACATAGTCATTTCTGCTTAGGACTCAGAAAAATGACTGAGAAATGCACCATCATTGGAGAAACCGCATCTCTATTTTTATAATCTGCTCTCGGAAGTCTGTACTCCGTGTTTCCAGGAAGGAGACTCATCCTATGATGCCCTTTCCAGTATGGTTGCAAACGTAGAGCTGCCAGCAAGAATTTGAAGGGTGTGGGTGGGTTTTTTTTGTTCCATATGAACTAATGCTGATGTCAGGCTGAGAGCTTTCATCCGGGAGATGGGTCTGCTGTGGCCCCACACTGGTTCGCTTGAGGTGCTGCAGTACGGGCTGGCTTAGCTTAAATCAACCTGGTCTGCGACAAGACCCATTTGAATTGTCTTCTGCTGAACATGCAAGAGAAAAGACTACTTGTTTTAATCAAAAGATTTAAATCTAGAACTAACAGAAAATAATGGTCCAACCCTGCCTGGGCCTCCTCAGTAGCTTTTGGTACTTAAAAGGTCTGATTGCTCTTCAAAGGATTATTCAGAAATACTAACCTGTGGGTGATGCATGCCACGGAAACTGGAAGTGCAGATAAACCAGCTCTATGTTTCCCTCCCACCCCTCCACACCTCTACCACACTGCACATGTGTACAAGTTTCTTAATAAAACCAAAGGGTATTCCTCGGTAAAGCGGTTTTCTGCTATTACTTTGTGTTAAACATTTTCACTTCTGCTTAAAGGGTGTCTCTCTTCCTGTGCGTGCTGCTGGAGCAGTGATGTATGTTCAGCAGAGCCTACCCAGAGACGTAGGGTGGATGGAGAAGGTCTTTTGGACTCACTAAGTGGGGCTTTGGGTCAGTGTGTAGAGACCTGCAGCCTGGTTCATCTAGTCTTCTTGATAGCTGTGAGGTTGTGGAGCATGTTGAGAAAATTCAGGACAGACAGAGGAGACTTCTTACTTATGGGTTGGAAGCTGGTTTTGGGGTAAGGTAAGGTCAGTCAGACCAATGGGTGGCTGTTGAAACACAAATGTTTAACAAAAGAAGATCAGTCCCATTCATGTGGTTTCTGTGACGCCTGCAGCCAGAGCCAGCACGTCTCACTTTGAATGTGTCCTGCGGGCAGCTGTCATCCTAAACCATGATGATGGCCCTTCAAATAACCCACATCTCCTATTTTCAGAGGCTAGAACGGTTGCGTGCAAATGTCGCAAACCAAAGGAGAAAGTTCTGGAGTTGTGTGTGTGTGCTGAGAGAGGACAGCAACACTGACCCACAGCTCTCGAGGCAGAAGAGACTTGTGCTAAATGGCAGCACTAAAGATGCACTTAAATCCATCCCCAATATTGGAGGAGATCCTTTCTAGACAACTCAACTCCCTGGTGCTGGCTGGGCTGGGGACCTTCTGGAGCTCATGGCATCTCCTCAGGGCCCATCCCTGTCTCTTCTTGAGCATTTCTGCCTCCCTGCGGAGAGGATCAGCAACGTGTTTGACAAAGCTGTTGGCCAACAAGTGCAGTCTATTGTTAGTGTCACCACATCCTCCTCGGTAACATCAGGTTCAGAGGGCAAATCGCTCAAAGCAGCTGGGACATGACTGCTGGCTTGTGAGGAATGATGTAATTACATCTCCCTCTGCGGGGAGTTGAATAGAGAGGCCTTTGGAGGCACTGGACTGGGGGGGTGCAGGGAGAGGGCTGCCTCAGGTTACTTCAGGTCAGGATACTGTCAAAATCCATCAAAGACATTCCCAGGAGAGTCGGCAGCCGACGTGCACAATGCAGGCTTTATGCCACCGATGGTGGAGTTGAGTTATAGGCATCTGGGCTTTAGAGGGCTTCAATAAAACGTTGCTTTTCTCTCTTCTTTTTTTTTCACCCTTCCCCTGCTGCTGTATGAATTAAGGCTCTTTGGCTTATCGAGTTTAAAGGAATTAGAGCAGCTGATGTTGATATTGTGTTGTTGCAAGTTCATAGACTTGCTTTTGGATGCGAGAACCTGGGCAGCCTTCGAGAGATCCCCAGGGAGTCGGGCATCCGGCAAACACAGCCGTCGTCTTTAGTAACCGGGTCCGTTTCCCCAGAAAATGAACATCTTCACCTGCTGCGCATGAGTGAAGTGCTTTTTTTGGTTTTCTTTTTTTAGTTATAAGGATGCTTCCCATTTTAGCCTGAGGTGTGTGTGTCGTTTTGACCTACTGATGGAGGAAAACACCTGCCGCCCGATCCCGGAGTGAATGAGTGCTGAACTGCAGCTAAAATCACTAACTTGTGGCATAAACACACAGATTCCTTAATGGCTGTGATTAAAAAGAAAGTGTAGGCATTGCCTCCTCCTAAGGATTTTGTTTCTTTTATAAGACTATAGGAATGAAGCTTTGGTTGTAGCGAGTGAGTGTTATTTGCTTTTTAATGGTCCATTTACCTCAGCAGTAATCCTTCACGACTCGCTTTCCATCTGTGCTTGCATACCTTGTTTTTGCCACTTGCAAGATATATTTGATACTCTGTGAATGCAGATGTGGGAGTTGTTCCACAGAAGAGATTTCTTTTCTTCATATGTCTGGTATTGCAGTGATGGGTGGTGGTAAACGCTTGTTAAATAAGCTTGCATGCCACCAAACTGCTGTGAGTCAGCATGGATCTGAAGTAGGTTTTAAGTAAGGTCTACTGTGAGCAATGCTGAGCACTTTTAATTTCCTTTTGCATTTAAAAAGGATGCAGGATTTTGCCTAGAGTCCACAATTAAAATTGTTTGGTTCTGTGTGTACGTGGAGATTTGTTCGTTTGATTTATTATCGTGTCAGTCTATTTAAATGGAAGGAACCACTTTTAAAGTACTTTGTTTTTCATCTTTAATGCTGCTGCTTGTGTTGCACTCCTTTTGAGAACAAAAATGGCTTAGTCATTTTGTTTTTTTCAATTTTCTGATGGGGTTGGACGAACTACAGAGATGTCTGGTCTAAACCAAGACTGTTTTCACTCAGACTTAAAAAGGCTGAGATGCCTTTTTATTATTAGATCTTTGCAGAACAAAATATCTGAAATCCACAGTCTGAAATCCAGCTGTGGATTTTAAGGATGTCCATCAGCTGTGCTTTGTTTTAGAGCTTCTGTCCATGTGAAAATACTGTAGGATTCACGCAAGTTTGTGGGTTCCCTCCATTTGGTTGATCTAACTCGGGTCCTGATTTGGGCAGAGGGAGGCTGGGGAAGAGGGGCATTTGCCCTGGATGAATTCAGTAGGTGCCATGAATGAAACAACTCCATAGTAGGATGTTATGTGACTAATATAATTTTCTCTGTCAGATGAAACTTGGATGTTTGGTCTAGACACTAATCAAAATCTCTTGAGTCTAAAAATTAAAATATCTTTAGACTGAATTTATTATAGTACTCCAATTATGTCCAGGCTTTGGCTGGCTGTGTATTTCTCATGATATTAAACAGTTTTCCAAACTTTTCCAAAAAAGAGAGCTGAAATGGTATGCGGAGGAAAGAAGGGCAGTAAAGGCTGATTTGTCTCTAAAGGCCCTGGAGGCATTCAGGCTTGACTAAATAGAAATGCCCAATTGATCCAGATGCTTTAACAAAACTATTTTGCCTATTCCTTGTCTCTTCTTTTGGAGCTTTTTAACCTTCTTGAATTATTCCTTCAAATATCCCTGCCCAGAAATGTGCATTTTACATTCTCTTTAATCCTATTAAACAGCGTGTTACACTGTGTATTAATCATCTGACTGGAGCAAATCTGGTGGATTTGGTTCAATAATCCTTCTTTCTGGATCACTGCCTTTCTGGGACCTTGGAAAAAAAAAAGAGATTTGCCGTGTCTTACGTTAAAGAATGGCTTGTGCTGTCTAACAGAGGAAGGCTAATAGCTGAGTGTCGTAGGCACCAGCTATGTGGTGTTTAGACTAGTTAAAATCTACTTCTTAGTGCAATGGATAAAATTCTCTGGGAAGTGGGTGGGGGTGAGAGGAAGGGTGTTACTATTTGGGAATCTGGTAACTAAGTGTTTTCAGATGTTGAGGTTCAAAACCTAAACTTTTTGGGGGTGGGGAGAAGTGGGGTAGCTTCAGCTAGGGGTTTGATCGTGAACTGCGTGATGAAATAAGCTGTAGCTCCGATGCTTCGTCTCCTCTCCAGCGTGAGCCCTGCTTTGCCGTAGTCTTTGCCTGTACTAATCCAGGCAGAGCAGCACGCTTGAGGGGTTTTCATTTTTCTGACTGATGTGTAAGTGCTGCTTCAAGATGACATCAAGTGAAAGACATGGGCTCTGATCCTTGGGCCACCGTGGACAGACTTAATTAGCATCGCTGGGCAGGGCAGACCCTGATAGTAAGCAAATTCCTGAACTCAACAGGGTATTATAGAAACATCTGTACTGCAACTACAGTACCTTCTCCTCAGAAATAGCTGGCTGAGTACAAAGAGGAGCCACATTCTTGCATTGATTAGATTAGTGCAGATATCCAAACGTTTCCAGCCGTACAGGAAATGGTCTTTGTGCTGCTTGAGCTCTAACAGCTACGGGCTCCAGTTTCCACTTTGCCTCGACCCCTCAAACACATGCACTTGGGGTTTTTTTCCTCCCCTCTTTGCCTCCCCAACTCTCTAACCTCCTGGATCTTTGATGTGGTGATAGACTAAATGGCTTGTGAAATAGCCGAACAACGCTTGATAGAAATGGTAAGAAAGAAGCTTTGCCATCAGAGTTTAAAAGGCACACGATCTTCAAAGCCTTTTCAAGAGCTTTGAATTCACAGCAGAGCACGCTGCAAATGCACCCGGTATCAAAACATATTTTGCATAAGCGCAGCGAGTGTGTGGGGTGTTTGCTAGATAATATATCCCAGCAGGAGCATTAAAGAGATCCATATTCCTACTTCAGTACAAAAACCTCATGGAGGCTAGGGTTAGCCTCCATTTCTTGTAACGTTATTGATGCCTGACAGGTCTTTGGGCCACTTGTCCCCGTGTCTTCTGTGTGTGTCCCGTTTTTGGTTCGTTTAAATACTGGCTTATTTATTTACTGTCTTCTAGTCCTTTGCTAACTCTGACCCTTTCTCTCCAGCTCCCTGCCGACCATGCAGTGACACAGAAGTCCTCTTGGCTGTCTGCACTAGTGATTTTGGTGAGTTGTTTCTTGCCCCCTCCCTTCTCCCCCGGGTGGCTCACTTGAGTGTGGCATCCGTAAACTGATGGACACCTGCTTACGCTTGGCAACTTCCACCAGCAGTAAATGCTGTCTAAAGGGGCTGTGTGCATGGGAGAGGGAGGAGGACACGGTGTGAAGGACCTCAAAACCGTGTGCCCAGCTGGCACTTCCCCAGGGTGGAGAGAGAATGACTCAGCAACCACCATGGAAGTAGAAGTTCAAAGTCTTGGGTGTATCTAGGAGAGGCCTTTACTTGCTGCCCTAAAATGGACTGTTGACGAAAGACCAAAAGTTTCAATAATTCTCTGTGCTTCCCTTTTGAAAGGGGAAATTAACATCAGCTGGTATCTGTAATGGCTGAAGAACAGAAAGTATGTTGTCGGGGAGCTCTAAGCATGTATCTTGCTGTTAGAACTCTTTATCATGATTGATGCCATGTTTCTGATGTAATTATTTTTGTGTTTAAATTTAATATGTGGGTGCCCTTTGCTGGGCAGGTTACAAATATAAACTAACAAATACAAATATATGCTGGAGGTTCCTGGTATAAACTTAACTCTAAAAATAACAAAGGATCAAAACTGGGGCTACTGTAATGAAATGAGTTCCCCTTGAGCTGCCTGCTTGCATGGGGCTGAGTTTGGAGCCGGTTCTTCCAGAGGGGTTTTGGGTAGCTCTTCCTGACGTCCTTTTTCCATTTCCAGTGATCAGAGGCTCTATTCAAGATGTAACGAACCAGGCAGAAGAGCAAGAATCCATAATTCACGTCGGTGTCAACAAACTGTACAGGCAGAAGAGCAAAGTCTTTCAGCTCACGGGGGAGAGTGGGAACTGGCGAGGACAAATAAAGACCCTGCTGGAGTGTGGGGTGAAACCAGGAGACGGAGACTTCCTTTTCACGGGACGCATGCACTTTGGGGAGGCCAGGTTAGGCTGTGCCCCTCGTTTTAAAGACTTCCAAAGGATGTACAAAGAGGCAAAAGACAAAGGGCTAAACCCATGTGAAATTGGCCCCGATTGAAATCCCCTGTTTGGCTGAAGATTGCTTTTAGCGTTTGGCCGGGAATATTTCCTGGTTGTGGTGAAAACTCTGAACAAAAACGGTAACTGAGAGGATGGACAGATCTGGAGTGCAGGCTGAGGCCCCGCAGGACACGTCTGCAGCCTGCGGTGCTGTTAGACTAATGGAAGCAACAGAGGTACGAGCTCAGAAGGCTGCCAAGCAAGCAAGGCTGGATTTTTAACCAATCTTGTCCTTACGAATTAAGTTATTATATTTTTTTAGTGACTTCCTTAGGAAAACAAACAAAGAAAACTCCCATGTCTTAATAAAAAACCCAAATGAAAGCCAACATGCCTTTGTATCTTTTTAATACTAATTTTTTAAAATGTCTTAAGCTGATGTAGCATTTGGTATGGCGTATTCTGTATAAATGGCCAAGAATGTGATAGAGCACAGTAAAACATCTTAACATTGATGCTTTGTAAAAAGCTTGGTGTACAATTCGAAGTTGTTTCTTATGACAGAAATTTATGGAGCCAAACTCTTGTGTGTGTGTTCTTTTTTTTATTTGAAAGAATGTACAATCGCCGCCTGCAATTTTTTGTCCAGGCTGGCAAATTCTTTCCATTCCAGAGAAATAAAGGTCCCTGGATTTGACACATGCTGTTTAAAATCTTTTTTTTTTCTTCTCCATAAGACCGATCTCGGCTACTCCAGATGTGCTCATAGATCAATTCTGGGCTGCTCGCTTATTTTGTGGCTTCTCTGAGCAGAAACAGAGTTCCTGTGACGCATTGGGAACCGCAGTGTTTTTCAAAGGGGAAGCGGGAGCTATTTTTGGAGATTTTTAGACACACGTCCAGGCAAGGCTCTAAGTGTTCTTCTCTCTGATGCCTATGGGGTTATTTTGGGAATGGCTCCAAAGAGCAGGCTGCCCCTTCGTATTTAGCTTGAAGCTTTTAATTGTGTGGGCTGGTAGCTTGGCATGAGGTGGACGTTCATGCCTGTCTGCGAGTCCCAGGGGCCAGGCCCAGGCCCCCTTGTGAAAAATAAGTGCTTTAATAAGGGTGGGCCACTTTTGCAGGCAGTGTCCCATGGGAGGTACAGGAGCTCTTCCCCCTTGCTCAGTCCTGTTGTTCCCAATAATCTGCAATACATCACTTTAATGGTACCTTCCCAAGGATTTTTAACCTCTTGCCCATGTTTATTCTTCAGCGCTTTCTGTTGCCCCAACTTTTATTTTAGGCCATCAGGTTCTTTAAATAGAAAGTTTCCACTTAGTGACTCTTTCTGTCTTGTCCCTCATATCTCCTTCATGTAATTGTTGTTTCTGAGGCTTGAGGAGGGTGTCTGGAGCGCCTTGGAGGATGGTCTTCTCAGGTGGATTCAGGAAGTTCTAAAAAGGATGGGACAGAGATATCCCATGGGACTTAGCAGGGTAAAAAAACCAGGGCTGTACCAAAATATTGGCCTGAAGTGGGACCAAAATCCCTCTGAAAGTATTTCTGTAGACTTCTCTCAGCAAGATTCATTGTGTGGGCCTGTTGGAGAAGAGGAGTTTCTTTTAGCTGTGCTAAGATGATCCTAAGAGGCTCCAGGAGACTCTGACTACTTCTGCAAAGACCTCCAAACCTGATTTAGCACCTGTCTATCTGCTGCTTTGACCCTGGCTACCTTCCAGCCTCCTGTAAGCAAACCACCAAACCCAGCATCTTATTCTGTGTGGTTCAAGGTTCCCACCGTCCTGCTTTGAGATTTAAGAGAAATGGACCAAGACTGGTAGAGGGGGGAAATGATTCACTCTTTGTCTTCAGCCTGCCCCAAGCCCTCTCCTGTGGCATTGCTTCCACTTCCAGGGATCTCAGCCCAGCCTTTTGTAGGCTTTTAAAAATCATTCTGTAATTTAGCACTGCGATAACTCCTGAGTACATCTAAGGGGGCGTTTCAGTAAGCCCTGTACCTAACCTCTCCTCTCCTGTTGTGTTTCATGAGCTTTTTCCAGTGCAGAGTGGCTGCTGGCAGGATGAGGAGGGGAGAACGACATGTTCCTGGAAATGTCTCCAACCTGCCCACTCTCCTCTTCCTATGCGAGGCTGTGGGAGTGAGGGGAAGAGGCTGAATTAAATGTTCAGCCAGTATTTGTGAGGACAGTGCTAGCAAAATACAAACAGTCAGGGAAGCTTTGGCCTTGCAGCTCCAGCTTTGGCTGCAGTTTGATTTTTATGGCAGTTTAAATTGTTTGTAGACTTTTTTTTTTAAAAATACCCTTTGAACCATGCTTGGAGCCAAGCACTGAATTGGTGCCTTTCTTTACTCCAGTGTCTTATTTGCCTACCCAAGGAGGAGCAGGGCTGTGCCTTCCCCCACCTCCACTGGCATTGGCCCCACTCCCTGCTGAATTGGTCTCCTCCGAGAAGCTGCCTGTGTCCTGTGAGCTCCCTGGAAATCCTTGGCAGGAGAGGAAATATCACCCTGCTGATTTTTGCTCTGTCCCAGCTCCACAACTGACGGCTGAGATGCAGTGTTGGAGTGCTCTGTAGTCACTATGTGCCATCACACTGACGGCGCTTGCACGCCTACAATTACAGAGCGTCAGAGGGAGTGGCTGGATGAGCAATGACTCCGCTCAGAACCCAGTTCTTTAATCAAAGTGGCATTAAGATCTTGTTCTGCAACATTTTCTCCCCCCGCCCCGCCTTGTCCCAGTCTTAAGCCTTGCTCACCGCAGCATCGCAGGTTGGCTGATGCGCATCATCCACAGCAAGTCATCGGTAATTGCAGGACTCGCTCCTGGCCGCGGGGCCTGCTGCCACGTCTCTCAATAGCTAAGTGTGCGTGCACTTTGTACAGTGGGAGGTTAATGGAGGGATTCCACCCACTGCCCTAAAATCCAGTTCCCAAATGCTCACCCTTACATCTTTGAAACATGATTACAGCTTGACCTATCTGTCAGCAGAGTCGGGGATAGAAAGGGTGGATTAAAAATTACTTTCTTTGCTCACATATGCTGACTCAACTCTAGAATGAGTAGCAAATGACATATTGACGCAGCATTATGTGAGGACGTGCTTGTTGCCACCTAATCTTGGCTGAAGGTGACCCAGGATAGAGGTGGAGCAGGTGCTTGCAAAGCATTGCTTTTCCTGCAGCTCTCTGAAGATGAAGGGCTTCCTCTTGATACCTAATTAACATAATTGAATTCCTCTTAAAAGCAACAGACTGACTTATCTGTTCCTAAAAAAGCAGAACTAATGAACTTGAATTGCCTTCGTTAAAGCCCCCTTCAGTTGGGCAACACTACCCATAAATAGACACATGGCATCTGCTGAGTTTTTGCATCTGAGCTCTGGCAAGCGTGTGGTTTGGGTTGTTAGTGAAAACACTTTCCATGGTAACCCTCTACTTCTCTGATTTTTCCATGAAGCATCAGTAGTGAGTCCACTGGTGAACCAAGTCACCTCCTAGCTAAGAACTGTGCAGAGCTTACTGCGGTGACAAATAGGTAGGTTGAGAAACTTGTGTGGGTGTCTACACGGGTCTGTTTGAGGTCTATCAGATGCTGCCTGCCTGGGGGAGAGTTTGCCGTCTTTCATCCTGTGGAGAGACGGGATCATCGCTTCCCCAAACACCATGACCTCAGCACCCAGCATGGAGGGGAGCGGGATCGCCGTGCTTGCTTTGCCCGCAGCCAGCCCAGAGGATCTTGATTAAAACACCTGTTTGCTTCCCGTTCAGGAAGAACAAGCCATTTTTCTCCAAGCTATGCTGATACGCTTTGCCTCTTGCATGTAAGCCACGGCCACACTGCAGGGAGGTCTGTGCCCCACAGCCCACCCTGCCGGGTGATGTCCCATTCCACCCTCAGGCCAACTGGCTAGTAAGATCAGAGACATTTGTAGGCAGCTTTTCATCAAGCTCTTTTCTATTGCTGCCACCTTCTTCCAGCTCTGCTGTCCTACTCCTGCTGGTGATCCCAGTTTCCATGATGGGAAGCATCAGATGTTGCTTTAGCACCAACCTGCTGCTGCTCTCTTCTCCTGAAGGGGCCTGCCATGGTCCTGTGCAGCACCTTATCATCAGCATGGCTCTGCCTGTGCTCTGCATGGGAGGGAACTGCCCTGATTTAGCTATTGTGTCGGGGCACATTGTGGTCTGGTCCCCTGTGCAACAGCTTCTCCCTACTCTAAGGACACATGTGGGCTGTGGGGGAGGACACTGTGGCCACACTCAAGCAAAACAGTAGCCAAGCTGTTGGTACCTTGAACACCAGCATCAGTGTCTTCTTCAGTACAGAGAGAGACCTGCTAGGTCCTGTGCTGCTTGAAATGAGTGGGGGAAAGATGTGATTTGAAGTGAGCCACGCTGGCAGAAGACAGGAGAGGTGATCTGGCTCTTGCCTCAAGCTCCTCTGAGCATCCAGGAGCGTTTGCTGGCTGGGGAGGAGGCTGTGCACCCGAGGAGGTGCCGTGGTGCAATGCAGCAGGTGTTCCCTGCGTACCTTGCCTTTGAAGTGTGACGGGACTTCTATGAGCTCTGAGCCTGGCCAGCTGACATGGTGCAACATCTCTGAGGGAGATAGGAGCTCTCCTGCTCATCACAAACTTAATTAGATTATACTTATTTCTGGAACTGGAAAAGTCTCTTAGTGATGCTTGTCAGAGATGCTGGTTGAATGGTAAATAAGGTTAGCAATATTGGGACCAGCTGTTCCAGGAGATATCAAATTGAAAACCAAATTGGTTGTCAAGTAAAGCAGAAAAATGTCAGGAGGGAGACATGTGCAAATCTCTGAGAGGGGTTAGAAGCAATACAGAGCCAAAACAACGTGCAGAAATGTCTTGACAGCAGCAAGATTCAAGCCTGGAGGAGTGGAGCTGCTGGCGTGAGGGAGGAGAAATCAAGTTTCTCCTTTCCAGCTTGACAGAAGCGATTCCCCTTTCTGCTGCAGGGGCCAGCCCTCTCTTTTTTCGGCTGACTTTGATCCTCCTTTCAGTGATGCCTTACTCTGACTGGCTGCGGGTGGGCAGGAATGTGGTGCAATGGTCTGGGTGCTGGAGCAAAGAAGGCACCTTCTCCAGACAATCCTTTCTCCTTCACCATCAGTCTTTGTCTCAGAGCTTCACTGGGAGTCATCGAGGGGCAGACTCCACAAGTAGTTGTGAGTGCTCTCCCCCTCCTCCTTCCCTTCCTCCTCCTCCTCCTCCCCTACCAACAGCAAGATGCTTAGTGGCAGTGAAAACAAAACAACCTTGTGAAGTTCATTTTGGGGTGTCACGTCCACCTACCTCAGCATCACCCAAATGCCTTGATCTTGCTCCAAACAGCATTTGGAAATCTCTGCCCAAGGCTGGGCAGAAAATACGGAACAGGGCTACATGTAAGTGCTCCCTTGTGTCCCTCCTCGGTGGTTCTCCCGGCTGCAAGCCAGAGCTGAGCATGGGTCGTAGGGATACCCATGGCAGGCTGGGAGCACACCAGCCAGTGGCATGTACTGGCACCAGTACATGCCTGTTGCTGCAGCCAGCACCTGGCTGCTCACTCACGTTGCGATGTGGGCAGTGCATTGCGTAGCCGGGCTGAGGCGGAGCAGCAGTTTCTAAGGGAAGACACTCCTCTTGGCCCTCTGGGATAGGAGCATCCATGGAGATATCCACCTAGATCTAAGTGGGAGCAGTGGGGAGAGGGGAAGACAAAAGAATGGGTAATTTTCAATAGTTGTCTCACCTAGTTTAAAGAAATATGTCTCGTATTTTATTGCTTTCCCTGTTCCCTGCAGGCGAGGAGATGCAAAACTTCCAAATACAATAATCTGGGGGAAGCTGTGGCAAGCGGCCTTTGCATGCATGGGGATTCACAAAGCCTCGAAGGGGCCCAGCTCACAGGAGAGGTTTTGAACAGTCAGGCAGTTCCTCAGATGGTTGAGTCTACCTGTTCATGGCCATGAAGCACAATAATGAGAGCACCCCTAGTGACTGCTGCAGAAGGAGGGCTGCAGAGGGCTGGGGCAGCTCGAGCCTTCTCATGGCATTTGCCTCCTTTCCCCAGCTGCAGCGCGCTGAGCTGAGGCTGCTGTAGGGAGCAGGTGCTGTGTAACCCAGCTCACAGCCCTGCTTCCCAGCCTTGCTCCATGGTGGTGATAGCGCATGCTGCTGCGAGCCTTTCTGGAAGGTTTGTGGGTGACCCCTTGGTCCTTGCATGGAGTCAGCTGGCCCTGAGCTGCGGACAGTGATGGGCTGCTCCTGTGTTTGAGGTCTCCAGCCTGCAAAGCCTCACCCATGTGCTCTCTGTGTGCAGGCTGCCGGGGGAGGATGAGGCTGCCAGGAGTGCCGAGAGGGAGAGTGTTGGCTTGTGCTTGCAGCAGAGCTGACTCAGGGCTTTCTCTGCAGGGCTGGGTGCTGACTCAGCTGCTTTGCCTTTTACTGGCTTCTCTGAAACCCAGGGGCATCTCCTGGGGCTCAGAGGCCATAGTACTGCAGCAGGAGCGAGTGGTTAGTTGGTTTTGGGAGAGTCACATCTTGTATGTTTTGGGGCAAGAGCTGAGAAGTTCAGTAAAAGCTTCAAGGTTGCTTCTGGGTATACATTTTGCACTCTTGCTGGGGAGCATGTGCTGTCCAGTCTGGACTAATTACTGGGGCAAGTGTGTTTTGCAGTAATGCTTCTTTTACTGCTATGTTCCCCCCCATTGGGGGGGTGAATTGGGACACAGACGCTCTTCCTCTGGCTGGCAGAGTCTCACTGGAGTGTTTTTTCATGGTATTACTCATGCATATGTCAGAACAAAACTACTATAGAGGAGGCTGGGTGAGGTGGTGATGAGCTTCTGGATTGAAAAACACACCGTGGAGGTCTTGTCTCCTGCTGGGAGTGGGGCCATGGTGGGCTTACAGCACCTGGGATGCCTGCAGCCGGTGGCTGTGTAGTTTTAAGTGCTGAGCTGAGACATGTGGAACATCTTGTGCATATAACAAGGATCTACTTGTGTGTTTAATCTACTGGAGGGATCTCCCAGTAATAGCAGTGCGTGGGGTGCTGGATGAGGCTCCCTGCTCTGTCTCCATTGCAGCAGGTTGCACGTCTGGGACCCACAGCAGCACGTTGCTTGCAGGCAGCGGCGTGTGCCGTGCACTTTGGGGAGTGCAGAGCCGGTTCTCCCGCCCTGCGGCCCTCGCCCTGAAGCATTAGAGAGTTGGGGGTGTGGAAGTGGGGATCCCCCTGGTGCTGCTGCCTCTCACATGGCTCCCAGAGAGACCTGCTTTGGGAAGGAGGTGATTTCTTAGCCTGAAGTCTGGGATGATGTGGGACCCCCTTCTGGCCAAAGGGATGGTGACCCCAGCAGCTTTGCTCCCAAGTCCAGGTTGCCCCAAAAGTTTGATGGGTCCTTCCTGATGCCTCCATCAGGGCTTCCTGATGCCTCCCTCCTTCTGGGCTCTTCTCTGGGTGGGAGCCTGGAGCCATGAGGCTGAATCCTGCCTGGTCCTGACTTCTCTTGCGATAAACGTGTTTATTGCAATTGAAATGAGCTGAGGGAGAAGGGCTTTGGGCCAAACTTGAAGGAGAGCCCTGCCGCCACATACAGTGGTGAGGGTGTTACTGCCCTGCATGGAAACCTGCTGAAATTCCTTGTTGAAAGGAGAGAGATGGTGAAGGGGTGGATGAAGCAGCATGGGTGCCATTGTCACCTCCATGGGCGCGGGGAGCTGGGACAGGTGCCCATCCAGGACTGTGGTGGTTGTGGAGGGGTTGCCCCATCACCAACCGGTTTCTCCGGTTCCTTTGTGAAGTGCCAAATCCAGTCGGAGTCAGACTGGTTTGTGCAGAGTCTTTATTTGCCTGGAGAGGAAAAAATAATAATAATTAAATCAGTTCAGTCACCTCAGCCCAGAGTTGTGTTTTTAAAGGGAGTGGTGTGTGGGGGGGTCTTGGGCACCCTCCACACTGCTCTTGTGCTGTCATCATGCCAGAGCCTGCCCTGGAGCTGATTTACACTGTGGTTTTTAGAGAGGACAAATGGGGACTCGAATGAGATGCAAACAAATACATCTTTCATTGTGATCTCGATTGTGGTGTTTCTTGGAGACATGTCAATGCTTTGCATGGGAGCTGCTTGTCAGATGGAGACAACAGTATGCCAGTCGTACAGTTCGCCTGTGCATCGTTGGCTGATGGGAGGATGAAATTCAGGCACAGACGTGTCAGGGACAGCTTTCAGCATGGACACGAGATCGTTACACAGGGCTCACGCTGCTGCCGGGTGGCTGGGGCAGTTAAGCCAAGCTTGCCTTGCCCTTGGGCTTTTTCCTTCTGACTATGCGGTGTTACCACTCTTCCTCGGGTCATTCTTAGGATTTCTCTGGAATAAGCAGGCTATTTGCCTATTACTGTGCCCCAAATGCAAAAAGACTTTGTGTATTAAAAATCAGCCAGGAGGGAAAAAAAGCTTTCAAAATCCACCCCAAATGCTGCTACCCTGAAACAGTTTTCTTTGATCCTCCAGGCGATGTTTTAATCTGTGGCTGCTTTTTGCTGGTAACACAGTGCTGAATTTTTGTCCGTGTTTGGGGAGGACAGGGACATCCCAGCCCTGAATGCTGGTGGATACTGGGGAGTTGGGTATGAGTGGTAGATTTTGGACAAGGAAGACCTGGGCTGGTCTGTCTGGCCCAAGCACTGACTGACTTCAGACAGTGAGTGCCACAGTCAATGGGGATGTGTCCCTGGCTGGGCTCGTCTAGTTCAGTTGCCCCTTTGCACTGGAGGAGTGCCTTCTGCTGACTCATGGATGTGAATGCCTCCTTACGGCATGGGTGTAAACACTGCAGGAGTGGCTCCTGGAGGTGAGAGGATCTAGTACAGGTATTAATCATACTTGAGAGTCCTTTAAAAGTAGCTAAACCTGAAGCTAAACCTTAGCCTTTATTTCTCATAGGTTTTTTATGCTGTTTCTGAAGACCTTCAGAAGAGATGGGTTCAGCCCATGAGTCAGGCCAGCCATGTCTGCCCACCTTTGCAGGGTTGTTTTGTCTTGCTGCCTTATCTCCCTTGTGATACCACATGCCCTTTGCTTCCCCCTTTGTGACACAGGGCCCTCTGCAAGCAGGGAATGGGTGATGATGTTAAGCAAGCCCTGTGTAAGCAGCCTGGTTTTGGGGAACTGCTGCAGAGGCAGCAGAAGTGAAGCTGGGTGGAAAAACCCCTCTACACTTGTTGTTGAACTTCCAAAACCAATGTAGCCTTAGCTTGCAAAATTAAACTATCATTTCCCTCAAAGCCATAGGTATCAGAATATGTGACATTTGGAAATATTAGGGGACACATTTTACCTGCTGTGACATTGTTCAGTGGCTATAGAGGTGGTCAGTGACTGCCATAGTTTGCAGAACTGATGGGCACTGGCAGCTCCTGCTCAGGCTGCACCACTGAGCGGGGCAGCATTCCCTGTTGTCGACTCTTTTGCCTTGGTGTTTCCCTTCTTTCCACGTCTGCAGGCTGGGATTAGCCCGTCGTGGCTGTGAAAGAGTGGACATGAACTGAGGTGCCCTGCCTGGGCTCCCCCCGGGTGCTTACCCAAAGCCTTTTGGGACTCCCTTTGCCTCATTTGCCCTGATTTGCAGGATGGCATGGCCATTCTTGGCTGGGCTGGGGGTGAGCACAACTCAGGCATTTCATTTTTGAATTTATGGGAACCCCGTCAGTCACGTAACCTGATCCAAAAGCACCATGAGGTCAGCCCAGAGGGTCTGTGTTGTGGCATCACATAACCTTTGCATTGCAGGCACTCTTCATGACAGGGTGAATACATCCTTGTCCCCATGTGAGCTGCAGCTGCCCTTGATACGCCTGGCTGGAGCATCCTGGACATGCTGGAGAACTCTCCTGGTTTCCATGCACTATGGAAAGAAAAAGAATTCGGAAAAATCCAGGCTTTCTGATAGTCATTCAAAGGTAAGCAGTGACACAAGTGGAGCGTGGGCAGACAAGGGTATGAGCACACCATTGACCTGAGAGCATTGCTCTCTGCACCCAGTCCAACTGGCTGCTTCTCTCGGGGACACCAAGGACCAGCACAGGGGTGCTGGTGGCCCCTACTCTCATCTGACATATGACATGGGTCTGCTTAAACCCTGGGGCTTTAAGCATATGGCCTGTCCATATTGTCCCCGGGGTGCTGATGCTGCTTGTAGCTATGGGGAACTGCAAAGGGACCGGGCTGGCGGGGAGCAGAGCCCACAGCTCCCTAATAGTGCCCGGGCTGGGGAAGGCTGAGAATCGCTGTCTGGGAGAGTATGATGACAGTAACTTGCTGATACGTGGGCAAGCATGTACCAAAGTCTGATGCTCATCCACAAAATGGAGCCTGGGCTGCCCCTGGATGGCCCCTGAGCCACAGAGACTTGCCCTGCTCACGTCCCCGTGTAAATCACGAGCATTACAAACTGTTGCTGTTGTTTAGATGGATGTGAGATAGTTCAGCCTGGAGCCGAGTTCAGCGCTCAGCTCTGTAAGTTTAATGCATACAAATGCCACTGAAGAGTTAATGGGAAACAGAGTGTGGAGGAAAATAAAGAAAGACCTTTTGAGGTCTCAGCTGCTCAGAGTAATATTTAGGTTTGGTGACTCTCCGTATCTTAGAGATGGGAATGCAGCAAAGCTCTTTGAGTCCAGAGTATACATGGAGTCCAACGAGATTGTGGGCTAATATCAACAAACCTTTTGGAAAAGCAGATCCTGTCTGCTCCAGCAAAGCCACAGTGTTATTTTTCTTTCAACAAATGTATTGAGACAATAATAATGTTGTGCAGATTGGTCGTCCCTGGCCTACATGATTTATTAGGAAACAGAAACAATTGCAGTTGCTGAAAAAAAAAAAAAGAGCTTTGGATGTGGATTTTTTTCTTCTTCTTTTTATTTTCTTTTTTCCCCCTTGAATTCCTCATGAACTAAAAAAAGGCCACCTAGTCTGGTCCCAGGAGAGGGGTTGCCTCCCTGCTTGCGTTTCTTACTGGACCACCAACCTGGGCTTGCTGCTTAAATACTTCAGTACTGGGGAGGAGGAGGGGAGTGAAACAGTGCTGGGGGGAGAGGTTGGGAGAAGGTGATACAGCCACAGAATAACATTCCCAGGCAGAGAAGCAGAGCAGGTCTGGAGGAGGAGACCTGCAATCTGTTTCTAGCTGTTGGTGACTCGGGGACAAGGTGCTTCCTCTCTCTGAGCCTCCCTTCCCCTCTATTTATCCTGTTTATTTAGCGCAAAAGCTATTGACACCGGTGCTGCTGGCCATGTGTGCTGCACTGGGTACCGTGGGGTCCTCAGCCTGGCACGTACCTGCAGGTGCAACTGAAGCACAAGAGCTGATTGTGATTCCATGTTGCACGCTGCGCTTGCTGCTGCTGGTGGCATTCGGCTCCTGCACTTTGGCTCGAGAGGATGGCTTCCCTTTAAAGCAGTTTTATTTGTTGCCTCCTCAGTTGGTAAAACCCCTGGGAAAGAGGCAGACAGGGCGGGTAACTGGCTCCACCATGCCGGTTGCTTTCCCCTTGCTGCTCAGAAGTTGCAAAAGCTGTGAGCTATTTGGTTTACAGAGCGGAGCATCACGATATTTCTGGTGGGTGCCCCAGGCAGATGAATGCTGGCTCTGGCCATGTCTCCCTTGTCCCTGCAATGCTGTTCCACCCTTTTCCAGCCTGCCTTTGCCTGTGTTGGGGTAGATGAGCTCTTTTGCTGTAAGGCCAGGTCTCCTTGGGACCGTGGGGTTGGGATGCTCCTCTATCCAGGGGCAGCGGGTCCCTGGGGGTAGTGGGATGCAGCCTTTTCAGAGCAGGAGGTTTCTCAACCTCCTTGGCCCGCTGGCAGCCATCCAAGGCTCTGCAGGAGCTCCTGTAGCCCATAGCCTCTCCTGGGGACCATGTCCTCCCTCCACGCCCAGACGCTGCTGCTGCAGCACGGTTATGGCTCAGGCGGGCTGCCCGGTGTGGGGGCGGATGGCCTCGCGCTGGCCTGGGAGCCGGGGGAGCTCACCGGCCTTGATGAGAGGCAGCTGGAGGATGAGGCTGTTCCTCTGCCACAAAGTCCCTGATGCAGATGGGGCGGTTTGGGCTTGGGATGGGTGCAAGCAGCTCCCCAAAATGCCCTGTGGGGATGGAGGAGGGCTGAGCTCCACCACGTTGGGGCTGAGCCCAGCCTTGCACAGTCCTGCTTGCACCCACAGCCCCAAGCATCGGTTTTGCTGGGTTTTCTAAAAGGACACCCATGATTTTGGTTAATAAAGTGTAAGGGGCTCCCTTACAGCTCACCAAAGCATTTCTGATTGCTTTACACAGGCAGCAGGACCAGGTGCTCTGGCAGTGAACTGCCGCCCGAGCGTCTGCGCAAGTAAGTGATATCATCACGGTTTGCTTTGCCTTCAGAAATGACTAAACAGATTTTCTCTGGTTTTCAGTTGACCCCGTGGCTCTGTGTCGATGATGGGAGCAGGCTGTTTAGGTTGGAGTTAATGCTGCCCTGACCAGCCCTGTATCAACCTCAAAAACTGGAGACGGATTCAGCAGGTAGAGGGAGGGAGAGCTGCATCCACTGCACCCTGCTTTCACGGCTATTAAATCAGAGATTGCTGGGAATCATCTCTGATTCATTCTCCAGCTGAAACACAAGCATTTTGCATTTGCATGAAAGGATTAAGTTTTTAAAGCTCCTGCCCTTCTGGCTGGATGTTTTCCTCCGAGGAGTTAGTTAGCCTTGGCTCCCAAATTTAAAGGAAAAAAACCAACCAACCAACCAACCAAACCAGAGGTTTGGGGATGGTTTTCCATTGTGATCTTTCTGTTCCGTGCCTGGAGTCAGCACAAAAAGGAGTCAGTGTAAATTAGCTATATTTGATTATTGCAGGGGGCTGTAGGAGGCCTGGGTAACTGCTGCATTTCGTTCCTTTTCTCTTGGGTTTCACTGACATTTCAAATAGTAAATGAGCAGTTCCTTCCCCCTACAGATGTTTTCTGTTGGTCATAGTTGGGAAGAGACCTTAGATGCTAAATCTATGTGCTTCATTTGTGGTTTTTCTAGGCTTGTTTAAATCAGCATGGGGCACAGGGCTTGCTCAGCTCTGGATGCTCCTGCCATTAGGGCACGTGGGGTGGACCACAGCGGGGGTCCCTTGGGGTGGCTCTGGGGAGTGCAGCCCTCCCTGCTTGCATAGAAGCGGAGGTAGAGAAAAAGTGAATCTCTGGCCAGACCCCCAGAACATTTTTTGAATTTTCTGTGGCTGCAGGGTGCCAGGTCCCTTTCCTCCTCAGCCCAGCTCCTGCCAGATCGGCTAAAGCCCAGACCGCTTGGACGAGCACACTGGGCTCACACCAGAGGGGTCCTGGGAGGAATGAAACGGATCCAGTCGTAACCACCCAGCTCGCTTTTCCCCCTCAACCTCTTTCTGTCAGTGTTGGAAAACTGCAGGCACAGGGCCATGTCGTTGAGATGAAAAGGCTCGCAGGTGCACGCCATCCTCCTGCAGGCTGCTGGACTTCCTCCGGAGCTGGGAGCTGGACGGAGCAGGGCTGTGGCTGCTGGGCCAGGACTGCCTGTGCTTTCACTTTGCTTGCAAGTGTCAAATCTCCATGTCTGCTGCCACGGCCTTGAGCTCCACTTTACCCCTGGATCAGCATGTTGTTAGACACAGGCCAAACCTGTGCTCCAGAATGAGGGAAGGGAAATCCAGTGCTCTGTGCTGGATCTGGGCAATTTCTCTTTTAATCCAGGCATACACACACATCTCTTAGAACATCATGGGCTATTTCTGGGCTCCCAGGCTTTTCCTGAGCTCCTGTGGGCTGCCTCCACCGAGCATCCATGCTTAAGGACATGCACAAGGTCTAAACATCACTTGCATTTTTGGGAGAAAGGTTGTGTCAAAATTGCCTACAGGTTTTTCTTGGCTCCCTGGAGAAGGTGTATCATCTTCACTGGTGCTCAGCTGAAGACAGAGGAGCAACAAAGAGAAAGCTACAGAGCTTAAATGATCTCTACATAACCAAGAACAGGTCTGGGATTCCACTGCACCAGAATACAAAGGAGGAGGACAATCCACAAGATCTTAAAATCCTGAAGTTGTTAATAAAGCTTAGATGTCGCTGAACAATCTCCAAGCGACGCTCACTCTGCCTTTGCTTTGGACTGGTACAATGGGAGCGGAGAGTGGCGGTCAGGCTATAGCAACTATTTGGTGGTTTGCAGCCCAAATGCAGGAGCCTCCCCAGGCTGGCCACCGTGCTCAGACTCACTCTTGTACATATTTTTCATGAAAAGGCAGTAGCCGGCGGAGGCACGGTGACCTGGGGTTATGGGTGCTGCACAGCTTTGAGACCCTCAGCCAGACCTGTGGGGCCTTAAACCCCAAAACACCCAGTGAGGAGACAAGAAGCCTTTGAAGTTCCCCCAGTCTGCCCAAGCTGTGGAGCGGGGTTGTGAACCTTGTCGTTCTCTGTGAGAATGTTGCTTTTACAATTAAAACCCACGCAAACCCCCAGCCCTCACTACTGCTTGTGTTACCCCAGTGAGATATCTGACATTTGAGACAGAATGGGAAGTCAAAGAATGTGAGGAATTTGGTGACTCAACACAGAGTTTATTATACCAGTCCTACCGTTTAAGCCCATGTAATGTAAGATTGTTTTATGGCATGTGGCACAGTTCTGTGGGTTAATTTATAAGCAAACAATAATTATTCAAATAGGATTTTTTTCTGTGCCTACATAAACTTGTTATCTGTTTGGCAGCAGGGGATGCTGCAAAGAAACGCACATTTACATTTTTTGCATTGATGCTCTTTGCTTTTCCTGGAGCAGCTCAATAGTGCATTGACTGTGAGGGCTTACTACTGAACTTGACCTGGGAGTGGCATGAAGATAAGCCAAATGTTAAGAGAAAAGGAGCCCTTTGTGTGGTAGATGCCAGTATATTAGGTCTCACTGTTAGGTCACACACTTGTTAGGGGTTCCTTCAAAGCGATGGATTCTTCTGCTAAAATTTAATGATGTCCGTTAAATCACAGGGTCATGAACTAGTGCATGTGCTGAAAATGGTTTGCCAAGGGACCATGAAGACAAGGCCTTGTGTCAGGAGACTTCCAAAGCAAATTGGATTTTCCACACAGCAATGGCTGCGTTTGAAGGTCTGTCAGTGGCCTGTAAAATTCTCCACCAGTGATAACAAGACAGAATTGCCAAGCACTGAAGCAGTGCCACGAGCGTTACAGAACAAATCACTCCCCTCTCAGTACATAATAGCTTCTTGATCATCAGTCAAAGGAAGAATTATCCTAACCAGCAAACAGGCTGGAGGAGGCTGCTCCCTCTCCGCTGGGAAATTATCCCAGAGCTCATGGGTTAAATCCACTGCGGAGAGCCTGGGTGTTTCAGAGAATGTCAGTCTGGAGCCAAGCGGTTGGGTAGGTGGATTTTAGGTTGGGTGCACAGAAAAGGATGAAGCAACTAGATGTCAAGATTTGTATTCCTGAGCAGCCCTATGGGGTCATCTGGCCCTGCTGGTGTCCGGCCCCAGGACAAGCCCTACTCAGGAATGTCTGTGTGGAAGGAAATGCGGACCAGAGCAGGCACGGTGGGGTATCTGTGTGGACAAGTCAGTCAGTTCCCTAGTCTCCTGATGCTAACCTGATCTCTGTCTGGGTTTTTTAGTCTGGGTGCTGTAAAGGGTGGGTGCAAGGAATGACTTTATCTTCAGCCTACTGTGAAATGGGGTCACTTGTGTGGTTAAATACTGATCTGATGGGAGGAAGGCATGAGATGATCCTATTTCAGAAAAGGATCGGGTGTAAGAGGCTGAGCCTGCTTGCTCTCAGTCTATGGCAAGAAGAGTCTTAGAAGTCTTCCCTCCGTAACTTGTTTTCTACACCTGCTCTCTGCCTGGAGGTGGGTTGTGTGTCACCTGCTGGGTGGGAGATTCTGCAGCTTGTGTGCAGATTCATAAACAGAAAGTTTTTACCTTCTGCATTGTGACCCTTGAGGACAGGGCTCTAATCATGATATCCTTCCACCCGCCTCCCAACTATTTATATAAGGATTACATACAGCGAGCGTTTCTGATAGACTGCTAAAATCATTGAAGCAGAATAACCTCTAGCCCAGCTCCATTGGCTGTGTTGGAGTTGCAGGAAGGATGATTTGGCTCATTACATAGCATCCTGAACTGCAATGGCTTGCTAGGCATCTTAATATGGAGCCGGGAGGTCAGGGGTTCAACTTGAACTCAAACCCAATACTAACAAATGGGGGAAGTTCCAGTCGTGATGGCAGTATGTTTTAATGATGAGGTCATGTACAATGTCTGTTAAAGATGACTTCTGTCCTAAGCATGAGAAAATAAAGTCAAAGCTAAAAGGCCCTAGGAAGACATCTCAAAATAGTCTAAATCCCAGTGGTCTGGTCAGCTCTTCTTTAGCTGTTTTTATTAAGGACTTTCATGTAACGGAAGAGGTGTGCCATGGCTGCATTGTATTTTCAGAGCAGGTAACACCACCAGACCTGATATTTGAGATTTGGGGCTCTTCATAAACTTTATGAAAGGATAATTTAGAGTCACATTGACTTTCATTATTTATTGTTGGTCTTCTTTTAAAGCCTGATGACACAAAAGCACTTTTTGAGCTCTAAAAAGACTCATATTGCTGTGAAATTAGGTTGCACCTATGCTGTGGGCCTCAGCTTGAGGTTCCTAGGGATCAGGAGAAGCTGGAGCACCCAGGGGACCTGGGCTGTAATCCCCTGCCTGCCCTGCATCTTCTGCTACTATGGGCCAGCTCTTTAGTCTCAGTTTCTTCCTTTACACCATGGTGTAATGATGCCTTGTGAATTTAACTGTTGAGAACAATTGCTATATTGGTTTGCTTGTTTGGTTTCCTAATGACCAGTGTACATTTGGGGGCTGACAAGCTTGTTCCTATCTTTCCACCACCTGTACTGAACATTTCTTTGTAAAAACAGAAAATCAGTTTCTTTCTTCCTTGGTCAAACTCTTTCTCCAAAATAGTAAAGGCCAGGTTTCTGAATTTCTCTCCCTGCCTTCGTATAGCAGGGAAGTTCATTTTCCTCCCGTTTCCCATTCCATGAATTTTAATTGATTTTACAAGTAATCAAGCTAAGGCAAGGTGTTGGGGATGCAGCCCGAATCATTCATACTGAATCCACAAAATACCTGCCTGCACTATTGTTGCTGGTCTTAAGGCTGGTTTCCATCCATTCTCACACCAGTTTGGCTGAACTGGTTTTAAAAGCAGTTTGGAGGCAAACTGTCTTTTTGCTGAGAGTGTTATGTACTTAACCATGTCCTCCCTGAACTTCAGCTTGGATTGCCACCTCTGAAAGCAGAGGGTGCTCATCTGGCCCTGACCTTTCAGCTGAGCTTTCCACTGTGAAGATGGGTAGTTCTCAATTTCTCACCAAGGGAAGCTGCAGGCAGATAAACAAATATCAGAGCATTTTGGAACAAGAGATCTGCCATCAATTTGCCTATGTTAGGTGTGGGAAAGCCAAGAGCTCCTTCCTGGGCCAGCCGCGTGGGCGCTGTCTGGTCTCGGGCTGACGCCGGACCGGGGAACACATCGGTCACGCATATGCTGACCACTGGGTTCTCCAGTCTGAGCCTGGATTGAGTGATGGAGAAGGCAGTTCTGGTTCCACCCAGTCTCTGAAGGATTTGATATATTTTACTGCCAAAAGAAAACAGCATAAATCATCTCTGAGTGCGGAGCTGTCTGGCTCCCTTAGAGGGAAAGTGCAGTTAGGGTGGGGCAAGAGGACACAAGGGTGCAACGTTGCTTTTAGACTGGTGTGGTGTAAAAATCCCCTCCAAGCTGCCTTCAGCTCAGTAAAACTTGGGAAGTGGGTGGCTCTGTCACAGCCATGCCAAGTGATTTCTTGGAAGAGAGGGTGCCTGGGGACCACTGCTGGGGTGATGCTGCACGGAGCCTGGGATGGCCTAGGGGTTTATCCTGCTTCCAGTGCGATGTGTGTGCATGTTTATGAAATCTATCTCCCTGGGTGATGTCATGACATGATGAGAAACTGGGTCATAAATTAAAGGAAGAAAAAAAAAATAGACCCCACTGTGGGTCAGATGCTGGCAATAAATTCAGATAACAGCTCATCAGTGCCTCTTCCCTTGTTCTTGTATGTGTATGCATTTTTTTTCCAGTTGGGAGAAAAGCTGGTGAAAAGCAGCTGTTTTTTATTTGTTCTCCATCCACATCTGATTAGATAGTCCTTCTTCTGCCCACTGAGACGTGCTTGGGAACTCTCCCAGCCCCTCAGCACACTCATTTTCTTGGGCATCAAGGAGTTTGGGACTGCTGGAGCTTTGTTTCACAAGCTGACAGCATTTCAGAGGTACAAAGGGCTCCTTCATGATCACAGGGCTCAGGTCCCACTGGGCCGGAGGGTATGGCCAGATCCTGCAGTGGGGCTGTTTATGAGGTGCTGTGGGTTTGGGCCTGGGAAGGCAGCAGTGGGGATGTGTTTCTCACCCTGACATTAAGCTATTAATTTGTTTTTAGGCAGTGCTGGGGCTCTGCGGCCCAGGAGGAGGGTAGTTTCCCTCCAGGCTCTGCAAATGTGCTCACCACCAAGGCTGATGGGGAGGCAGCCATGCCACAAGGAGGAAAGAGGGTTGTGGTTTTGTACCAGTGGGAGAGGATAACCTAATGGCTAGGTGGGTAGTGGCGGGGGGAGAAACCAGGGTGAGGGCAAAGGCATGCGTGCCCCTAGATGTATTGCTTACTAAAGGCTAAACAAGGAAAAAGGTGAGCTTCTTGGTTGTTGAAACCAGTGTGAAAACTCCCGTCAGCTCCACCGAACTTTAAATCAAACCTTTCCAGGCCAATCCCATAAGGCTTCTTCACACCATGCTACTGGAGGACTCTCCTGTCAAAGCATTTTGTAGGCAGATATCTTCTTTCAGGAGACATGTATGAGTGTTTTGCTCAGGGCAAGAAGACGGTTCCGGTCCTGTCCTGCCTCTGCCTTCCCTTCCCCTTGCTGTGTGCCTGCTTGGCAAGATTAAGATGTCTGGTCCTTCTCTCTTCCTCCTGCTGCAGCTGCCAGTTGGTGTCCGGATCTTTAGTGCAGGCATAAACCATTAGCAAGGGTGGTTAGTCATGGGATGGATGAGCTCGTTACCAAAACAGAACTTTGAACCAGAGCTTCCCTGGCCAGCAACCCTCCTCGAGCACAAGCAAAAGGACAGATAAGCTTATCTGAGCCTGAGAACTTTTACTTTTTTTTTTGCTAGGTGGGAAGGGGATCTCCTGTTACAAGTCTGAAGCTGTGTTATTGAGCTCATGGTGCTGTGCCTGGGCAAGTTCTGACCACGCTCCCCCATCATGTGCTGAGAAGTGAACTTGCAGCTCACGTAACCCTCACCTGTTAACTGATGGGGGTTATGGGCTCTGTGTGTTTGCCTCAGGTTCCCAAGTGAATTTCTGGGAGTCCCAGGTTAGCTTCTGTGCAGAGGATGAGTGGGGATTGCAGAGCCCCTAAAGCAGAGGTTCCTGGAGAAGAGGGGGAGGGATGCGACCCTCCTGTACATCAAATGCAAATGTGGAAATAATAAGGTGGGAAACATTCTTGAACTTATCTCAGAAACAAGTTTTCTTTGGGTCAGCTTAAATTTCTGGCAAAAATTCACAGCTGATTTTATTCCAAACTTGTTTCTCCATTCCCTTTTATCCATGCAGCTTGCATGCTAAAAACTGTGGAGGCAATTCAGCCCCATCCAAAGGAGCAGCCAGTGTCCATGCATCCCTTGGATGTGTGCTGTGCCCTGGAGGTTTCCATGACGTGCAGGGTGCAGCCGAGGGGAGGGCAAGGGGGGATTTACCCTGCCCAGGTGCTGGGCATGGCACGAAACTTGGCCCATGTTACAGCTGCTCTGGCCTCCAGTGACCGTGTGGGTGCAAAACCTCCATCTGACTCTGTATCAACAAGTTCAGTTTCGAAAAGAAGGATAACTTGTTTTCTTTTACCAAAGCTTTGGGAGATAGTGAGGTTTCTGGATAGCATCTGCAGTGCTCAGGTTCAGGTATCAGTTGCATAATTTCCTCTGTTATTTCAACACTCTAGCCTTTTTTCCTTTTCTTTCTTTCTTTTTTTTTTTTTCATGAGCTTCTTTGCATACTGGATACGTCTTATAAGCATATGTTGGGTTGGAAATTTTTTTTTTTTAAGTATTTTTTTTGGCAGAGAACTCCTGGCACATGATACAGCACTCAGAGCCATCAACCGTAGCTGTGATACAGATGTTCATTGCCTGTATAATCTTTCTCATATCAAGCAATTACCCTGAGCCAATTTCTTTATTTTAAGCACCTTGTTGTGGGAACAGAGCTGTAAATACATGAATTTCTGAGTTTCCTTATACTTTTTTACAGCAGACAAACAAAAAAAAAAATCAGCGAAGGGCCTCAGTGAAAATCAAACATGCAGGGTGCTTTAGATAAGAAAGGACAGCCACCAACAGAGAGGTTAAAAAAAAAAGTCCCTCTCGAAAGAGATACACTGGAGGAGTGCCAATAGCACATAGCTGTGCGGAGACTAAATAAAACCAGGTGAGTTTCCTGCCATTGTGGGCTATCAAATGTGATTTCCATTTGTGATGGACGTGCTGTTTCTGCCAAGATCATCTGGAGGTTTTCATTTTAGGACTTACTATTTTTGTTGGCCTAATATAGAGCTGCAGCCCAGAGCGCTAAAAGAGAACGTTGCAGGGATGACATTCACAGCAGATGAAAAATGCCCTTATCGGAGTGAGAGGCTCTTCCTGGGAGAAGACTTTTCTCCTATCGGCAGTATAGGTCTTAGGATTGCTTCTAGTGCAAAACCTGATGAGAGGAAACGATGTATTAGCATTGATCCTCAGCCCAGAGCCACCAGGTAACATCCTTCCAAATTAAGAATCTGGCTCGGCCCCAAAATATCGTTCAAAAACTAGGTGTGAACCTGAGATCTAGATCAGGCTGTTTTGCACTTCTAAAGTGATACAAAGAGGCTGGCAAGCTGCCTTACAACAAAAAAAAATATCAGAGAAGGTTTCTCTGTCCCAGAGTGATGTGCATGGGTGGAGCAGAGCTGGAAGGGCCCTCCTGCAGCTGCAGCATGTCGGGACAGGGGGATCTGCCCTGGGTCTGCTTTGCCACATGCTCAGAGCTCAGCTGCTGGCCACAGTGGGTGTGTGCCAGCACCGTGATGCTCAGCTCCTGTCTGCTGTGCTGGTGCCCGTGTCCGTTTCGTTCTCCTCCAGCTCAGGAGCCTCAGGAGCTTGGTGCAGTTACGCTCTGAGGCTGTGCCCAGTGACCATAAGGACATGTTCAGGGATGCCCACTGGTCCAGTTGTGAAGTGCATGCTAAATGAGCGTCACAAGTGCAGGAAATTTGGGAGCAGCCCTTTGCTGGGGCTTGGAGTGCACCGAGTTCACTTGAGCGAATGCTCAAGGGATTGCCTGGAGCAAGGCCCAAAGGGGGATCCGCTTACATGAATAACAAGAATATGCAGTAAAAATAGTTAATGCTAATGATGTTCTGAAAGGGATATTAAACTTGCTGCTTCAGGGCTAAGCAACCTGCAGCTCTAAGATGCCAGAGTTAAATATAACGTGCTGGAAAATGAGACCAGATCTGCTACTGGATCAGGTGGTGGGAGCCCTGAAACATAATGATCTCCTGGAATCATGAATTTGGCATTTTTCAGGCTTTTACAGACAGACTTGAGCTGATTTCTGAGCAGCAGTTGTTTACTTATAAAAATGCCATGTAACTGAATGACCACTTTCTTGTAAGAGATCTTTTAAAACAGAGGGCTTGTAAGGAGAGCAGCCTCCCAGCAAAATCCATACCAATTTTGGAAAAGGTACGGGCATTTACATGCTCTGTGCCTCCTGCTTGAGGTATGAATCTCTCCTCTTAGAAAGTAAGTCATTAAAATCTCATGTGGGTGGCCATGGACTAGGGAGGAAGGAGGGGAAGGAAATGCAGATATGACAACCCATCATGGTCCTTCCAGCTGCCCAGGATGTGTCCTCTTACCACGGAGTGGCCACAGCAAGCAGCTACTGGATATACTGGTGCAGCTGTTATGGGCTGGAGTGAAAAAAAAATATGGGTGCACCTGTCATTCGCAGGTAGGGGAAGGCATTTGTTATTTGATCCCGTGCCTCACAGTGCACGTGAGGCATCTGAGCCAGACCTGGCCATGTTCCCACCTGGTGTGACCTGAGATGTTGTTGGGATCCAGCCTGTGCCTCCGGAGCGTGACCCTGATGTGAGTGACGTGTGGAGGTGCCCGACTCAGTGGAAATGCTGGGGGCTTTGACCTGCCTCTGTTGAGCAAGGGGACGTGGGCCAGAGTAAGACCTGGATGTTCCCTGAATGTTCTCGTCCTGTCACAGGGATTTTTCCTGTGCCCAAGGTCATACCACATAGAGGTGGCACTGCCATCCTGCTGGGCAGTTTCTTTCCCTGCAAAGCCAAATTCCCCAACTGGTCCATGTCCACGTGCCATTGCTTGGCTCCAGCAGAAGAAGCTATGACCAGCCCGTCCCATCTGCTCGCCACAGCCACCTTTGGGAGTCACTACCTCTGATCCAGCTGGTTTGCTCCATTTTTCCCTAACCCATTCTCGGATAAACTGTAGGAAATTATTAGAAATAGGAAATGATAGAAACATACTTCATATGTTGGGGAAGGGGTGATGACACAAACAAGGAGAGATGAGGCATTACAGGGGGCAGTGATTTCTGCAGCTGGAACAGGCTGGGTGGAGCACTCACATACCTGGCACCCCAAAAGGGTATATGGCTCTGGTCTGTGGCTCCAGGTGTTGGCATGCAAGAGTTCTTTAGCCCCATTCCCACCGCTGCAGCTTAACAGGAGTGAAACCACTTGCTTCACCAAAGTCTGAAGCCATCTGAAGACTGCAGAGCAGTTTAGCTCCCTGACCCAGACCCAGGAGAGCAGCTGCTGCAGGGGAAAGGACAGGAGTGGTGGCCCTGGCCTTGAGGCCATAGCAGATCTGGTGGGACATTGGTGTTGGGGTTGGCCAAGGGGAAAGGAATCATTCAAGGAGAGCAATGGTTGCAGAAGGGGCTGAAACAGTATGCTTTCTACCTACCCTCTGCACGTCAGGGTTCTTGGCATCCTCCCACTGGCCCCTTGCTGGGCCCAGGATCAGGAGGGATTATTTAGATATTTGCTTGCTATTCTGAAGTTATTCAATTGTTTCTGGAATAGCTGAGTCTGAGCTGGGATTTTGTAGGGATTTTGCAATAGCCTCTGTAATGGACAGAAGTTGTTCACTCCTCAGAAATTCTCCAGACCCAGCGGTCTAGGGAAGGTTCATCTGTCAACAATTGTTGATGGTGTTGGTTAGCACCAGCTCTTCCCTCTGACAGATCGTGCTACTCTCTTCCAGGACTTTTCATTTACAGGAGACTTCTGGCAGCCTGCTTTTTCCTAGATAGAAAAGCCAACAAACAGTCTGTTCCTTCTCCTCACCAGGTTCATAATGTCATTTCTTCAGAGGCAGGATCTCATCTGTTGCTCAACCTTGGTGTAAGTTTGCTGATTTTTTTCTCCACTTCTTCATCAAACCATTCTTGTTCTGCATGTATTGTTGGGAGACATGTAAGATTCACCACCCATTTTTCCTAAAAAGATGGTAGGGTATAGGTGCATTTGTAAATGTGGGTTCTGATTTTGACTTTTTTTTTTTTTCCCCATTTCCCCTGAAAGAAAAGAACTATGAGGCAGGCTTAAAGCAAGCTGGGCTTGCTGGAAGCCAAAGGTAAAACATCCACAGCCCTCCCTCAGAGGGCATAAACTATGTTTATGATTATGCTGTTGCAGCAGGCGCAACTCCTTTGTGTCTCACAGAGCTTAGTAGCTGTTCTGCCATCATTGCTCTTTGAAATGAGAGAGCAAAATTAATTTCAGGAGAGAAATAAATGGATTTAGAGCAAGGATGAATTTGGCTTCTTGTGCCACAGGAATGCAAGCAATCACTCAGCAAAGAAAGCTAGACAATGCAAACCTCACATAAATCTGGGGAGAAATTTTAATCCAAAGTACTCACTGACCTTCACTGATGCTCCCCTTCATCTCACCAGTATTTTATTCTTCTTAAACCCAGCCCCACCACTGGCAAATCTTCAGAGAAGTCAGTTCCTGCACAAACAGGAAAGCAGACTCCCTTCCCACTAATTTAGGTGGTGTTTCCAGTCCATGGCCAGAGGACGTAGGGGCAGGGGCGTGTGTTTGCCTCCAGGACCAGGTTTGAGGCTGGTCTGGAAGAGATTGATTTCCCAGGCAGGCAGATCCAGCCCCTTCTGGGTGTCAAATTCAGAGCCAGCTCAGAGGTGAATTCAGAAATTTCATCTGGTTGTCCTGTGGGGAACTGATTTATGGTCCTGAGTGCTTCACCCCATGCCACACATCCAGGAGTGTTGGACCCCGCCACCGACTCCCCATGAATGCATTTCTCAAAGACTGTTGGGGATGTAACTCAATCCCATTTGAATTTAATGAAGTGAAATTAAACACGAAGGTATCTGGGCTTGACCTTCCTGGATCTTCTTCTCCCGTGACTGTCACAACTCCCGCAGCAGCATCTGATATTATCCAAGCATCTGGGGACCCAGGCCCCACCTCTGTCTTCGATCTTGTGTTACCCAGCCAAGATGTGAATTGGCAGAGGTCAACTGGAGGCAGTAGGGAAAGGTGAACTTGTTTCATGTCTGCAGGTTGAACAAGCAGGTGACTTTAGGAAAATATGCAGCTTGTAGGGATGGTGGGAGGACAAAGGCTGGAAGGAGCTGATAGGGACTGAGGTGGGATGGCAGTGGAGGTGAGAGTGATCAGGAGAACCCTTTGCAAAAGGAGCGAAGGTGGCTTAGGTGCTCCTATAGCATTTTGCCTAATGGGGGAAAAAAGGAGCCACAGCGAAAAGGAGGGTCTGCTGGCCTCAAACAGTTGAGCTGGAAAACTGGGCAAGCTGGTGTGGAAGTTGGTGGGTTATCTTAAAGGTTGTTTTTTACCTAAAGGCTAGGACAATTAGACTTTGCAATCCCATTTCTATGGAGAGTCAGAAACCAGAGCTCATGCCTAGGAAATGGGCTGGAAAAGCTAAAAGAGGGACCAGCAGTGCAGGCTTGTTAGGCTAAGGTGAGCTTAAATACAGGATGGTGATGGGGGCCCTGCATGGGAGCCCGGGACTGGCTGCTAGAGGGAACCTTGCAGGGTCTGGGGTAGGGGGGCTGCGCTCTGGAGCAGGGCAGAGCACATGTTGTAACAGGGTATGGTGGGAAAGAGCCCTTTCCAGTGCTGCTGGCCTTGACCTGTTTGCAGTTCAGTGGGAATGAGCAGTGGAATTACAACAAAGAAGTTACCCTGATGGACGAGAAAAGCTTTTGGACATGGTTTTTCCATGGAAGGCCAGTTTGACGCTATTATAACCCACAGTACATGTCCTAGGTGTAGGGCTTACTGGCAATGTGTATATACATTATTTCTTTAATAAAAGCAAATGACTGCAAGGAATGTGGACATTTAAACTTCATTTAATCCGCAAAAAGTGAAAAGGGAAAACACTCAGCTGATGTTCCAGACCAGGAGGTTTTCTCCACGTGGATCTGGAGCACGCACCCAGCCCGCTCCTGACATCCTTCCAAGAATCCCTGTCTGAGTCCCAAAAAAAACCCCCAATCACTCTGTGTTGAAAGAAGCCAATTCAAGACCTAGTGCACGTGGCCTGTGCTGTTCACATTTCCAGATTCTGAATCATTTCCTCCATTCAAGTGGCTTTCTCTCTCCATCTGGGTTTGGGCCATCCAGCTTTCTGGTTTCCCTCCTTCCTGAGCTGTGGAGGCTTTGAGTGCTGCCCTGGCTGTGTCACCATGGCTGGAGCTGAGTCTTTGGTGGGCTGCCAGGAGAAGCATCCCTTGGCGCCGCTGGATTCGGCTAAGGGAGAAGTCGGCTGCCATTGCGGTATCTGTTGGGGCAGGGTAGGTGGAGGATCTCCAGAGAGCCGTCATGCACAACTCCATTTGGGAGGAGAATGGACAGTAATCTCTTCCCCAAGTGCTTGGTTTATCCCAGGGTGACTCCCAGGTTTATCCCCAGTAGGACTCCCCAGGATACCTCCTCCCAGTGCTCCTGGACTCATGAGATGGACATAGCTCTAGGTGCAGAGCTTGGTGGGAGCGAGAGAGATGGGGACAAGGTGGTGAATCCCCCAACAAGGGGTGAGTGTTGGCCTGGCCTGGGAAAGGGGGCTGCCGCAAACCCTTGCATGGCTGGCCCGAGCCCCTGCGTGGCTGGCAATGCGCTTGCTGCCGGATACGGGCTAGGAGGGACTCAGGCTGGGATTTATCTGCTTCCTTTCAAGTCCTTTCCTCTGCTCACACCCTTGTACTTCCCCCATGCACAACTAGTCCAATGTATTGTGGTTAGGTCATGAAAAAGCCTAAACAGAAAGATAAAAAGAAGAAAACTTAATTAGATCCTGTATATTGCTTAATGTCCTTAGAACAATGAGAAAATAGTTGGGCTTTGTGGTGCATGAGTATTCAAAGTGAGAGCTGCGAGGGCAGTGCATGCACACGTCCTGGGGACCTAAAGATACTCTGGCTGATACCTAGAGGAAGAAATATCTTTTACAACTGATCAGCTGCCAGAAATCCTCTTCAGCTTCACTGGCCTCTTCTTGTGTTGCCCAGCATACTAGATATATTTTGGAGCTACTGCACCAGGGTCTCCGTTAGATAGAAACAATCAGACCTTTGAGAATTGAGGTATCTGAGGAACCAACCTGTCCTTTCTTGAGAAGAAAATGTTTCCACAAGGGGAAGTGAAAACAACATGGAAAAAGGTGAAATCACCGACTTTAGGGAAGTTTGTCATTAAAATCTCTAGGTTGCCCTGCAGTAAATAACAGAGTGGTGCAACCACATGGATGATAGGCACTGCTGTGTTAGATGTGAAAAACGAGCTGGTTAGGGGAAACTGAAACATACTCATTTCTTGAAACCGTTATGTGGTGTATGTGAAACGCGAGGTGCCCGCGCCCGCCTGGCAGGAACTGGCCTGCCAGAGCTTATCGACGGGAGCAGCCACGGCGCCCGGAGTCCCTGGGCCAAGTGCTATTTTGGCTTGGCCAAAACAAATGGCAGTTTCCCCTCTCTTTGCAAGTTTTAAAACATAGGTTGTCATGTGAAGGAAATTGTGCATGACGATGATGAATGGTTGTGAAATACCAATTGCCAGAAATATTTCTGGATTCTGCAATTTAGTTGCAAATTACAGAACTCTAAATGCAGCCTTACGGGGAGGATAAAACCAATCTTCCTTGGCTCTGCTGGCAGTCATACCCCTCTTTTCCTTCACCCACCTCACTCCACCCAGCCATTTTTAGCTCTGGGGGTTTTTTAGAAGACAACATTCACCCTCCAACAGCTGCGGCCAGGTCCTCTACTAGGATAAACTGCGGGAGCTCGGCTGCAGGCAGAGGAGCTCTGACAGCTCACATCTGCTGGCAGTCTGGCCCCACACCCCTTCTGAGCTATTTCAAGATGAGCAAAACGGAGTCGTTGGAAATTGCGGGTTAGTTCAGCAGACTTGGCTATCGTGCTGGATGGCGCTGAAGTAGGCATAGCAACAGGAAAGGAATGTTCTCTGTAAAAAGATAACCATGCTTTGCCGAGGACGTGGAACAGTAAAGTTTGTTAAAGCAATCAGTATGTGTCATAATGTTTATTTAACTCAGAGCAGGGACGATGGAAAAGCATTGCAGCTGTGGAGAAGCCCAAGAGTGCTAAGGAGAGGGATGGGAAGCATAGATTTAGTAGCTGTCTTCCCTTGAAAAAGAAAACAAGCTGTGCTATCAAGTAATCGATGGGGCAGATAGCGGGAGAGCACACAAGGTAGCTGCTGACTGCTAGCTCTTCTGAAGGGGTGAGGTTAGAGTTTTATTATCTGAAGTTCACTTTCAGGTTAACAGCCTTGAGGATGTGGTTGCAACTCTAAAGGGAACAAAATTTAATTCTTTTCTAAACATAAGCTATTTCTGTTTGAAGGCAGATAACCTTTTTGGCTGTGTTATTTGCCAGTGGTAGATAGAAAGATTGGAGCAGCAGAGTGATGCTTGAATTCCTCCAGCAAATAAAAGGGGATAACTTGACACCACGGAGTCAATGTGAGGCCAAATTCTGCTTTAGCCCATTTCTTGGGGAGCCCTTGCAAGGAGTAGCTCTGGTGTGACTCCTGCAGGAGGCCAAAGCAAGGCAGAAACAGCACACTCGATAATTCATATAGCAATAGATGAAATCAAATACTCATCCCAGTGCTCTGGCAGTGGGATCTGTTAGGCTGTAGAGCAGTGCCAAGGGATGTGGGAAACTCGGTGGGCTTGCTGCAGGAAATAGACTTTTTCCACAAAAAAATACGGCAAAAAATTTTGCTCCATTTTTTTAACAGAAGTTAAAACTGCTTTTGGTCAAAATTGGAAATGATGTGACTCTGGGGGTTTTGTTTTTCTTACAAAAAATCAAATCTGTTTTGGGAAATGCAAGCCTTTCCTTCACTCTGAAAATGGTGTTTTAGTTGAAGGCAACATTTTCTATCAATAAGGGGAAAATATTGTCTCAGTTGTTCTTGGGCCATCTAACACTTAGTCAGCCGAAGTACTTGCAATACGTTGAGTAGGAAACAACACTGCGTTGGCTGCCCAGGAGCGAGCCGTCCTCTTCCTCTTGAGTTCTCTGCGTTGGTGTGTGAATGAAGCCTTGCAGAGCCCTCCCCATCTCAGGTGCAGGACGGTGGCTGCCTCCAAACCTGCTCTCCTTTTTTCTCAAAATATACAGCCCCTGTGAGACCTACCACTCAGCTCTGCCTTCACCGGGGAGCTGGCACATGCGTGTTTCCTCCAGGGATCTGCTGGAGCAGCTCTGTAGTGTACATTGCTTTTCTCCTGCTCTTCTCTCTGCTAGCTCAACCGCTATCTCTGTAACAAACTCCAGGCTTCCTGGTCGCCCTGAAGAAAAAAACCATAAAGCCCATTTCAGAGACCAAATTGCCCATAATTTACATGCCTCTCCTCACTTTGAAACGCAAGACGGCTGATGATAACATCGCGAGTGACAGAAGTGGTATCTGTTGCTAATTACAAGCTGACATTATGGTCAAGCAGAGCCATGGGGCCCATAAAAAGCTTATTCAAAGTTGCTTTTCTCCCACTTCAAACACAGGCTGGACACAATGCCAGGCATTTTCCACCTTCAGAAGGAGTGCTCCCTCTGAACTGGCCTGGCGGCTCCTTCTTCAGAAGAAAAATTGCTCAAAGAAACAGCAGAGGTTACAACAGCCTGGTCTTCGCATGGACCAAGCTGACCCTTTAATGATGAAATGTGTTAATCTTTCATGGAGAAAAACAATAGCTATTTTGATTTCCAAAACACTTTCCCCCTCACGGGCTCTTTCAAGCTGTCCCAAAGGCTTGCCATTCTTGCAGTGCACCTGGGAAGGGTCACCACTGCCAGGTGGTCAACCGAGGCACGAAGGAGTGCAGTGGGGAGCCTGAGGTTGCTCCATGTCGGAGGAGCATGGAGTGGGTGCCTTGGTCTCCTTACTCCAGCCACCAACCTGCCTTCTTCCCTAGAGCTGGGGAGAGGACTCAGAAGTGCTGATGTCTCTGGTTTTTTTTGCTGTAACTGCCAGACACGCTGTTCCTAGCACTGTGCTCCAGAAAATCTGTTTTTTCCACCGCGCTGTGTTTTTCAAGCACTACTCTCCCCTGTGTGATTCTTGCTGATGCTTGTCCCGTGGCTGCTCACAGGACTTCTGTTTTTCTGTTTCTGAGGCTGTCAGCTTTCATGAATGCTGACTTAAAGCAAGCACTCCTGACACGAAGTCATTGCTTCACTTTTGGCCGTGCACAGAGCGCTCTCCTACCCTGCATCTCCAGCAAAGCCGATTCTGTGACCCCGTGGCTGCGTGGCATCTCCCTGCACCCAAACCCGCATCTGCCCTACCTCTGCTCGGTGCAAAGAGCAGCACTGGTTCCTTGACAGCAGGTTTCAAATACTAATTAAGCTGATGCAACCCCGTGCAGGGACGTTATTGCTGGTTTAAACCTGCCTCTTCTCATGTTGGGTTGCGATGCAGGGTGTGTGAGTGCGGCTGAGTTACACACGGTGAGTTAAGAGAGATCCCGGTGGATGGTCCTTCGTGGCTGTTACAAACATTAGCCCAAAAGTCCCTAACATGCTGTTGGGCTCCGCGCTTCACTTGATTCATATGGGTCTTCGCTAAGCATTTGCTACCGGCCAATAAAAGCCCTGGTATAGCACAACAGGGCTTTATCTGACCTGGAGCAATTGTTAGGCTGGAGTAACAGCTGGTAGTTCACATCGATACCTAAATAATCCCTGTAACCAAAGCAGATGTGACTTCACCTTTCTAACTCTGAAACATGGGGCTTCTGAAGTGAACTTAATTTGCTGGTGGAGACGTGTCACCAAGCAGTGAAAAGGGGGAGGCAAACAGCAGGCCTTTGGGGCCAGGAATACGTGGCTATTCCCCTGACCTGCAGTGAGAGCAGCACAAACGGGGCTCTGGCTGGCATGGACAAGAGCATGGACAAGGGTGCTGCACTGCTTTAAGCAAACAACTTTTTCAGCTGAGGGTGCAAACCGAAGCGTGGGTCTCCTGGGGCTCACGAACGGTGTTAGCAGGGCTGCAGAGCTGGTTCCTCCCGTCCCATGGCTGCGGTGGGGCTGCAGGAGCCGCATGGGACAGTTTGCTCTTTCTGCAGCCCTGACAGCCCGTGAGGGAGTGGGAGCAAGTCAGGACAGGTCTTGGGGTTACCCTAACCTGGATGCAGCCTCTGGGGTGTGCACGCTGGAAATGGCGCACAGGTCTTTCTAATGTTACTTTCCTGTAGTTTGAGGGAAGCAGGGGTGTAGAAGCCCATCCCTTGCCTTCCCCACGTGCAAGGAGTCCCCCGTCATCCCTGGCCCCAGAGCAGATCCTCGTTGTTAGTGATCACTCAGCCCTGAAAACTGGGGAGATCTTCCCTTGCAGGAGGGAGGTAGCGTTGCAGGGGACAGGGAAGCTGTACAGTGAGGCAGCTGCTCCCCCAGTCCATAACCCGGAGTGATGAAAACAGGGAGCAGTGGTTGGTCTCTTCTCCCAAGTAACAAGCCATAAGACAAGAGGAAATGGCCTCAAATTCCACCAGGGGAGGTTTAGATTGGATATTAGGAAAAATTTCTTCACTGAAAGGGTTATCAAGCACTGGAACAGGCTGCCCAGGGAAGTGGTTGAATCACAATCCCTGGAGGTATTTAAAAGATGGGTAGATGTGGCACTTAGGGACAAGGTTTAGTGGTGGATTGGCAGTGTTAGGTTTATGGTTGGACTCTGTGATCTTAAGGGTCTTTTCCGACCTAAATGTTTCTATGATTCTATGATTCCTATGCCCTGTGGGACCTCTAGCAAATCCCATTAAAATCAGTGATTAAAATCCCATTAAATCTCCCCACTGTTCTTTCTGGGCTTCGCCACAGCCCCAGCTGAATTCCTTCTTTCATCCTAAGGACAAATGCATGATTGTCCCACCAAGCTTGGTGGCACTCGTGTGCCTGGTATAACCTTCAATTTTTCTTGCAGCCTTTGGCCTTGGCTGGACACTGCTGTGTAGGCAGCAAAATTCATCCAGTCCACATTTTCACAGCGACTTTACGTGGTGCTCCACGGAGCTCCCTTTGGGACCTTTCTCTGTTGTCTGCTGTGGAAAAAGTGTCTTCACCCCCCGTCTATGGAAAGAGGGACCAAAAATAAGGCTTAGGAGACACAGCAGACAATGAGCAAATGGATCCTTCACTGTGAACCTGGTTCCTGTAAGAACTAAAGGAGAGTGTTTCCAACCAAAACGTGCAAATGTCCCAACTACACAGTGGGGAGCAGGGCCAACACAAAGTGTTGTCAGAAGACTCTGCCAGAAGAGTTTATTTAGTTTGCTGAGCTGGTATAAACTGTAGGTAGGACTAAGCAAGCTCTTTCTGGAGAAAATTTCAGCCTTAGCTTATCAGAGTGGGCCTGTCACACTGCACCCTGCCTGGTGGGGGATAAATAAAACTCCTTGTATAAAGGTTGCTGGCCTGAATTTTAAAGCATTCATTCTGTTTCTTAGATTCTTGGAAAACAAACTCCTTGGAGTGGATCGCAATGCCACCCCTAGCCCCCAAGCTGGCCCGGTGGCATCCCCACGAAGGAGATTTCCCCCAGCACCACTGCATTGTGCCTCAGTGGTTTGAGCTCTGCCGGTGAGTGGCATTTTGTAAAGCTTCTGCTGCCCCAGCGCTCTGTAAGGAGCGTGCAGATCTCCGGCACCTCCTCAGAGGTGAGCCGACGATTGCATCAGGGGTTTGGATGCTGGAACTGTGAAGCCTGGCAGAGGCTTTGCTGTTGAATGTAAGGGTGGGAAAGTTATCTTGTTTTATGGTGGTGAAAGGAGAGAAGGCTCATCAGTGCAAACCTCCAGAGGTGCCAGCCTGCAATCCTCCTGGCAAATAGGGGTTGCCCATCACAGCAGAGAAGGGCATGGCGGGGTGGGCTCCCTGCAAGAGCCAAACTCTCTTGGGGGCCTTTTCCAGTCACAGGGGAGGTGACTTGACAAGCACCAGGGAGATCTGTTGTGAGATTTGCTTGGTTTATTCAATTCATAATTAATGGCTCATTTGCAGCTGCGCTGTGTGGCTAAACCTTGCCCTTCTGGAGAAGGACAGACGGAGCTTGCTGCGTTGGGTTCGGTTGGCACAAATCACGCATTAGCTCTTTATCTCATCAAACTCAAACATGAAAATTGATGACTTGCGTGAATTCCACCCTGGGAGCTTTTGCCAGAACGGTAACGTCAGTCGGGGCACGGAGCGTTGGGTTTCTTTGGTGGCGTTTTCACATAGACTAAGAGCTCTGACAGACGGCCTCACTGCAGATGCTGAAGCCTTTGCTTTCCTTAGGGACCCATCTCATCTCACCCCTCCAGCAAGATTTCTGTCCCTCGGCTCCTCCTGCTCCTCACCTCCAGCAGTTAACTCCCCCTGCAAGGAGGCTGGCTGGTGCTGCAGTGCCCAGCGTAAGCAGGAGCAGCAAAGGGGCAAGCACAATCTCCCCTCTGCTTTGGGAGCAAATGTCTTCAAGTTGTGGAGCGGTTGCACAGAGCAGGTGTGCGTGTTTGTGCCTTAAGTCGTTGCAGCTGTTGAGTCGGTGCAAATGAGTGAGAGCTGAAATGCTCCAGATAAACCGTCACAGAAGACTCTGCCAGAAGAGTTTATTTAGTTTGCTGAGCTGGTATAAACTGTAGGTAGGACTAAGCAAGCTCTTTCTGGAGAAAATTTCAGCCTTAGCTTATCAGAGTGGGCCTGTCGCATTAGTGTTGCTCTGTAGTCACCTGTGATGTGTGAGAAGGTGCTGCGGATTGAGAGTGCTGCTGCCCCGGGCTGTGCTGCCATGCGCTTGCAGGAGTGGGGCAGGTGGGGGGTGTGGGACCTGGGAATGAGGTGGGAGCCCTCTCCTCTCCTTCACGTTTGTTAAATGAATTAAGCCACCACATCTGCAAGGTCATCCCTGTTTGCTTGCTGTAGAGAGGTGCTACTGGTAAGTGCTGTGTGTCTGAGGGGGTTTGGTTGGGGACCTGGCAGGGTCATGCAGTGGGGGTGGGGTGGGGGGTGTGCAGCGTGGGGTGAGGGAAGCTGATACAATTTTCATAGGAGAAATAGTATAGCAGTAATTTAACAGGAGTAATTAAGTTTACTTGGCTTGAGAGCAGCTAGGCCTGGGGCAGGAGCCTTGGGGTTGCCTTCTCGGAGGATGCTGGCTTTCAAAGATGCTGTTTAACCCATGTGAGAGCTGCCTGTGTGTGGAGGGTTAGAGTGATGCCGGGGGTGAAACTGGCACCTTGGAATAGCTTCCCTTTGCTTGTGGGCTTGTTTCCCCTGGAGCTGTGGGATAAAAAGGAAAATCCAGGCAGATAAGGACAACATAGCTCAGATGTGGGTTTTGTTTTGTTTTTTATGTTTTGTTTATTTGCTGCTTTAACTTGTGACTTGGCAAGTACTGAAAAACCCGAGGGTTTCCTAGAGTATGGCCCATGTGAAGCAGCTCTTGCTGTTCTGCCTCTTCTTACCCCAGAGCTCTGCTGTGGGTAACAGTAAGAGGCAGGAGCAGCAAATAAAGGTCCATGGTTATCTTTTACCTGGTTTAGGGCGGGAAGGGAGCCACGTGGGTGAGGGCAGTCAGCTTTGCGAGGCAGCAGCCTCCCTTTGCTGGCTCTGTGGAAGTGCTCATCCACATGTGCTACAGACCACCAAACCCCTCGTGGGGTACAAAACTAACTTCAGAGGCTTGGAGACCTACAGCCATACCTGTGAGAGAAAGAGCAGAAGAGATGAGTGCTTGTTCCCTTCTATACGATGATAGGGGATATATTACGCAGTTCTCCTGGGTGATCTCTGGAAGCAAATCCTCTCTTTTTCTGCCTCTAAGTAATTTTCAGCAAGTACCAGACTTGTGTTCAATCTGTTCCTTTTGGGAAACCAATGGTGACCTGAAGCACCTGCAGTACAGATTTTGTGCATCCAAAGAAGGGCAACAAAGCTGGTGAAAGGTGTGGAGAACAAGTCCTGTGAGGAGAGTCTGAGGGAACTGGGGTTGTTTAGCCTGGAGAAAAGGAGGCTGAGGGGAGACCTTATTGCTCTCTACAACTAGCTGAAAGGAGGTTGTAGCGAGGTGAGTGTTGGACTCTTCTCCCAAGTAACAAGTGATAGGACAGAGGAAACTGCCTCAGGTTGTGCCAGGGGAGGCTTAGGTTGTATATTAGGAAAAATTTCTTCACTGAAAGGGTTGATGTGGCACTTGGGGATATAGTTTAGTGGTGGACTTGGCAGTGTTAGGTTGATGGTTGGACTTGATGATCTTAAACGTCTTTTCCAACTTAAATGATTCTATGATTCTAAAGGGAAAGACTGGTGGTGTTTCCTGTCCTGGGCTTTGGGAGCTCCATCCACAAAGCACCCAACTGTATGGGGAAAAACTGGGGGATGTCTCAGGTTGACCTGGACAATGCCTAATGAGTGATCAGTGTTCAGCCCCTGAGTGGAAGTGATCTGTGTGGGACTGGTGGGTGCTCAGGAAAAATTGCAGGCAGAGGCACGTACTTGGCTGGAGCACTGGCGGTTCCCTGTGGCTGCAGGGATGGTCATCACATGGGGTGGGCATGAGCTCCCAGGGAGCCTCTGCTGTACCAGGTCCCTTGGGCTTGCTTGGCTCTGCAGTAGGCTTCATGGGATTGCTCTGGTGCAAAGCTCTGCATGTTATTCCCTCTCTACGACCACAAAAGCAGATCTTGGACAGCCCTTACCCCTATGGCAGCAAACACTAGTACATACAAGGGTGTGTACACACTTTGCCCTGGAGGAGTAGTGGAAGCTGAGGGCAGGCTACAGAGCCCTGCGATGGATCACTGCTCTGCTCAGAAAAGGCTGGTCCAGGGTTGAGTTAATTCTGTAACAGTGCAGAGTTGCAATGCCCTTGGCAAGGTGAGAGGTGTCAAATTGTGAAAACCTGTGACTACCTGACCAAGGGCTTGCAGGAGGAGCTGCTTCTCTGCCTCTGGCCTTGCTCCCTACAGCAGATGCTTGCTGCAGCCAGTTCAGGCAACTGGGAGTTGAGAAAAGCTCTTCTCAGCTCTGGTTTTGACTTGGTGGCTGAGCCTGAGAGCAGGGCTGGGCCTTGGTTAGCCTGTTGGTTGGATGGGGGAGATGCCATGCAGCCGAAAGGCTTCGTCAGCCCCTTCCTTGCAGCCTGCAAAGCCTTTGGCTCGGGATGCTTTGAAGAGTGCAATGCATTTCACAAACTGTGGAGTGGGGCTGCTGCAGTGCAGGATGGGTTCCTTCCAGCCCAGGTGATTTGAATGGCTCTGCTTTTTGTCCTGAAATGTATCTCTAGCTGCAGTTTATCCTTTTCTCTGCTCTAACCCCATCCAGCTTGTTGGGCTGGGGATTTTGTTCTGTGAACATCTTTGCTGGATGTTTGAGAGCTGAAATGTCAGATTGACCTTTTGAGGTTTTTCTTTTCTTGAGGAAGAAGGTTTCTATACAATTCATGTCATGAATCAATCCTAAGTGATGCATTTTTCTGCACCAGTTAAATAAAAGATCATTAAACCTAACAAATGTTTCCCAGCTTGCCTGCACTTTCACGCAGTGTTCAGCTATAAATATGATCTGTGCTTATAACAACATAAACAGTGTGCTACTCAAAAGCAGGAGAGACTATATACCTTTTTTCTTTTTGTTTTTAAGCTGCCCAAGAAATATATACACACATTCCTAATATGTTTACTTAAGCAGGAAGCAGACGAATAGTTTAAGATAATGTTTCAGCCTATTGTGAGTTATGCTCAGCAAAGATTGTTTCCTTTATGTAGTAATTTTTCAAACACAGAGAAAAAGCTGAAAAATCTTGTCAATTCCTTAATTGTAGGAAAGATTTAAAGGAATTTCCACTGCATTTCCCTCTTAAAGTGACATTTGAGACCACTGATAAGGGGAAAAGGAGATTAAATAGTCCTAATTCTTTTCATGTATTATGGAGACTAATTCCTCTTGCTCTCACCACCATGTCCAGCTGACTGGCTCGCTGCTGATTTCCCCTGCTTGTGGGGAGATCTGAGGGGTGATATGAGTTTGAAGGCCTGGAGAAGGAGGGGTTCAGTTTAAAGAAGGAAGATGCTTAATTTGTAGGCAAAGCTTATTCTGGATTTGGTCACACCCTATGCTTATGCTGGGCTTTTCTCCCCCCTCTGCTAACATATCTTTTGGCTGACATCACCAGTGAAATAGGACATCAGAGTGAATTTTAAATGATACAATACTTGAGTGCTGGCAGCTGATGAAGCCTCGTCTCTGGCAGGGTGACCAGTGGTCTGCAGGCACAGCCTAGGGAGATCGGCAGAAACCTTTCTATAGGCTGTGAGAAGGGCTGGGTGAAGCTTCTCCATCTGTGAAAACCACTCCAGATTGGGCAAATGACCTCTTCTACTCAAGCCTGCCTGCAAGGGAGAGGGTGACTTGGGAGTTGTCCCATACATGCTTGTCCCTGGCCAGAGTGATCAGTCTCCATTGCTATGTCCTTCCCATGGCTGTGCAGTGAGGTCTAGGGCAATCGTCCTCCCATCCATCCTGCATTACTCGTGTTACGCGCTTCCCAGGGGGACACCCCCCCTCCCCCAAGTTTCTGAGGACCCTGCTGCACTCCAGCCCTGGGGCACAGTCCCTTGCCCTACCCCAGCCTGCAGCAAAGGCCAAGATGAGGACTTCATGCCAAAAACTGCAAACCAGCCAACAGGCAGCTCGTTGGAGCCAAATTCTGCCCTTGGCCACGCTTGAGCACCTGCAGTGAATTTTATGTTTGTCTCCAGGTCGGTAAGGACAATTATTTAGCCTTTTGTGCACCGCGAGTGCTGTCCTGGTGGGTGGGAGCCCCCCAAGCTTGCTGGGAGCAGGGGAAGAAAGGCGAACTGTTTAACTTGCGAGATGCTTAGATGGGCTACAAATAGCTTGGCTGGTGCGTATTCTTCCCTCTCGTTGCCCTGGTGCGTGTCTCGCCTGGCACCATGGGAACCCGGAGGGACCACTGTCTGCACCCATGGCAACGGCTCCTCGGGTGTCATTCCTCCTCAGCCTGTGATGCTGAGTGGGGCTGTTGCGGTGGCTGGAGACCACAATGAAGGCAAAGAGGAGAAGCTTGGGACTCCTGGTGTCAGGAGTAAATTAAAGCTGGGTGAAGAATGAGGATCTGATGGCAGTTTCCCCAGCCTGGGATCCTGTCCTGAGTCAATAGGGACACTCAAAGCCTGAGGAGCTTTGTGGTGTATCCTAAATCTGATCGACAGCCCTCTGATAGGCAAATAAAAGGCAACGATGTATAAGGAAATAATTGTGATGGGGCTGGAGTCTAATTAAAATGGGGGTTGGCCATCAAAAGTGAAAAGAAAAACACAGCCTGAGAAAAGGCAACTGGGAGCAAACAGATGGGACTAACTCTGACCCCTCCTGTTAGGAGAGGAAAGGGAGGTAGTGGCCAGCTCTGTCCTCTGCCAGGGCCTGGGGGGGGGGTCCTGGATGCTGATGGGCAGGACTGAATGCAACCTACAGCTCACTCCTTCAGAGTGGGTTCCTCCTTGGGATCCTCCTTCAGCAGCATGTGAAGGTGCCTGCTCAGACCTACCTCTGGTAAGCAGGGAAATGTGGTGCTTTGGGCAAGTTCTCCAGTGCCCAGCAAGGTCCATGGGATGCAGATGCCGTGACTGCAGTCAATGGGATTAGAGGAGGTGCTCCAAATGGTTGTAGAGTCTGCTTGCCCAGCTCTGTGCGTAGAGTCCTTTTAGGCTGCTACTCTTAGGACATGTTGACTCCTCAGTTGCAAAGGCTGACACCAGCCCGAGGCATTTCATGAAATCCCTCGGGCCTCTCCTCCCATCCAAACACTATCCAAATTTAGAAAACTGCTTTATCTGGGTCCCTGGCACACTGCTGCTCTGGGTGTAAAGTCATACGATGTCACTTTTCCACCCCTGTGGTGTAAGCATAGCAGTGGGTGCAGTGACCCTGGCTCAGCTGCAGTAAGTTGCAGCAGGGTTTGCACAGAGATCCCATCTACCGTCCCCCAGTGAGAAAGACCTGCCGGGGGTGACGGCAGGAGCTGCAAGGGATGGGGGACATGTCCTGCTCCCCACTCCTTTCGGCACTGACCCTGTGAGGGGCGGGCTCGGCGCTGCTCGCGGGAGCCGAGTAACTGACACCGGGTGCAGCAACTGCACAACCGGTCTCATTAGGGCTGTTGTTTTTTGCAGTGAACTGTGTGTCACGCTGAAAACTGATACCAGAGAGAGAAAACAGTGTCCTTTCTTCCTCCACCCCCACTCATGGAAATGAAGGGGCAGCGTATATTTACTTGTAAAGAGATATGGATGACTTGGTGAAATAATAAGGGAGTTGTTAAAACAGCAAAAATTCCCAAGTGGTGAGAGTAAGTAGAGGTTTTATTCTTTTTACCACATTCTGCTTTCACTAAGCACAAATATAAGCCCAGCAGTAAGGGATGTGTCCCTGCGGTGCCCAAAGGGACTTGTGAGTGAGAGAGAAGGTGGCACCGGCAGTGCTGGGCTGAGCCCCGGCCGTGTGGCATGCGGACAAAGTCACCTCAATCATTCAGTCGTTAACTGACGGCCTTGTAATCCTGTTGAAATTGCCAGAGAAAGAGAGGCTTGGAGATGTGGTTTGGATAAGTACCCAAATTTCCTGATCCTTACAGGAACGTTAGAGCCGGCAAAAGGCACGTTTTGCAAGAAACGGGCTGTCTCTGAAGGCTTCTGATGCCTCGCACTGCTCCTCTGACCGATGCTAGGAAAGGGCAGGGGTTGTGACACTGGAAACAGCCGACAGCTCTGTTTGTATTTCCTTCTTCACTTGTAAATGCACTCGGTTGGAGCTGTATGTGGAGTCCTCCTATATTCAAGCCAACTTGGGTACAGCAATGATACCAGGGCAAACTTAAAACCAAGAAAATACTAAATGGTGACCTACAGCAAGCTGAAATGACTTTGAGCTGCACTTTTCTTAAAGGATACGTGTGTCCAGCACCCTGGCAGAGTTAGGCAGGGCAGTGTGTGTCTATATATATCTGTGTCTTTTTTTTTGCACCCGCTTTATTCTAGTGCCTGTCTTGTGCCTGGATCCATTGGGTTAAGTGCACTGTGTCTGCAGTCAATGACAAAGCTCAAAGGGAGCTCTAAGCGTTTTGCCCTCTGTTCTTGTTTTGGTTTAGTCTAATTCACTCTAAAAAGGCTATTTTGGTTGAATTTCCCCCTTCGTGCCCTACCTACCCTCTCCTCTGCTGTTTCTGACTGCCTTTGCTCAGAGGTGCCGCCAGCGCTATCTCGGAAAGGAGCTGGAGTCAATGCTCTGATAAATTAGCACGTGTTTGTTCAGTGTAAAGCACTGTACCGTTCCCAGCTGTATTGTTGTTCTTGGCTTGAAAGTTTCTTGCTGTTTTCTAATTTGAATCCAAGCCCTGGTTCCCGGACTACTTCAACGGTCTGCCCATGCATAGCCCCAGTGCGTGCCAGCCAGACGGGGACCTTGGCCCTGCTCGGAGGTCTGCAAAGTGGATGTTTGGTATTTAATCTGCTTATTGCAGCTCTTTGCTTGGAGTAACGAGGGCACGTGTGTTTAGTGAGATGGCCGAGCTAGAGTGGCAAAGGACTGGTGGGCAAGATTTTGTTATATGATCTTGGCTCTGTAATGGGCATCCCGCATGGGTGTGCTGCTCTTCAGTGCCTGAGATGTAAGGCAAGATGAGGACGATAACTCCGATCTGTTGTGTAAGAATCATGCAACAGTGAAGGGATTATTTCTCAGCAGTGCTAAAGCAGTGTAAAACTGTCTTTTTCATTTTCCATTGATTTTTCTTTTAATTATTTTTTCCCAAAAGCTTTTAATTTTCTATGTGGGTATAAGTGCACAGAGAGCACATTTAAAATCAGACTCTGCAGCTTTCAAAACAAGCCATAAATCCACACCTTGATGTGGAATCAATAATTTAGTCATGTCAGCTGGATTTTAAATATGCTTTGAAACCTAGTAAAGGAACAAATTATAGGAAAAATGTGCTGGCCTCAGCGGGCGGCACCTGCCAGCCCATGGGCTGTGTACAGCAGTGTTCAGCACAGCAAGCTCTGCATATGGAGGAGCTCAAGTAAGGAAAATTATTTGGTTTCTCACATCCAGCATCTAAACATAATGTCATTGGTATGATCCTCCTACTGGCCTTTACAGATGCAGGAATGAGAGCCCAAATGAGAGAAACATCGGGGCGGGGGGTGGAAATACTTGGCTTAGGATAGGTAAGGTAAAACTTTGGAATAAGAAACGACTGTGCTGTTGCAGTGGCTGGTCCAGCCTGGAGGAGGATTATGGACTGATTCTGGCACCTGGTTGTTAAAATGCTGGATTTTTCTATGGAAACAGTTACTACTGACTGTCCCATTCACAGTTTTACTCGTTCATTAGTGCCAGGTGAACCCAGGTTTTTCCACAGTGGCAGGCCAGGATGGATTTTCTGAAGACTGGTCCAGATGACTTGGTGTGAAGGAAGCTGGATTTTGCCCAAATGAAAGCAAATAGTGTTTTATGTTGGTGGAGCAAACCTGCAAAAACGACAAGTCTCAGCAGTCACAGCCAGATTCATTAAATCGCCTCTACTCAGGTAAACACCCCAAACTACTGGGACTTCAGAGCTGCTCAAATGTTAAGTTTGTTGGATGCAGAGCAGTATTATCTCTGGAAATTAAATTTAGCTTCCATTGAAGTAGTCATGGGGTACATGTCAGGCATGGCTTTAATATTTTTTTTTTTTAAAAAAACTTTTCATTTTTAAGAGCTCTTTGTTTCTGTTCTTGAAGTGTGCTCATCCTGTGCTAACTACAGCAAAACCCTGGTGTGAACCTGTACCTGCTGACACCTATTTATCCTGGGTGATCTGCACGTCAAAACCAAACATAGGCCTTTCCTACAGGTTCCCTAGGTTAACTGGATTTAATCCTTTGATTTCTTTGGGGTTTCTAATCAAGGCTGTGATGAATCTAGGTATGTAGAAATAATTTTTATGTGCTGTGGGGTCATCCCTGATTAAAACCAATAAAACTATAACAAAGCTATATGTGATTTTGTATGAAAACAGATATTTTAAGTTTTCGTGCTCAATGGTACAGGGGTGGGGGTGAAATTTATACAGGACATTATATAAATTGCCATTGCACATTCTTGGGCTTCTGCAATCACTGCTAGCGAGGAATCCATGCTGCCACAGCTATGCTGATGTCACTGGTGTTGCATATACAGGGACATAAGCAAAAGCCATATTCATGCTGAATCCTACCCGAGGATGCAGTGAGAGCAATGCCTGCCAACCAGGAGGATGAGGTCATTGCAGAAATTCTTTACATTCTGCCTTCTGCATAGGGTACCTGAGCAACGAGAGTAAAACTACAACAATAACCAACAAGTGGGAATCTCTAAATGGCACTGGGTCTGTTTTTTCTCCCCCCGACCCCCTCCCCAGCAGAATATGGTTACAATAACCTGTTAAATTAGGTTCTTTCTTGATGGAGGCTATATAAGCCTTGCAGACTGCTCTGTTGCTCATTAGAAGTGCATATGTAGGGGGCTTGCAAAGGCTCTGGCCCTAGCCCATCGGTATTCCCAGTGGTATCTGTACTGTAGGCCATGTGGTGGGGAGGCTTGTGAGCCGCTCTGAAGCTCTGCCATCCATGCTGTGGCTTATTAACCATAAATAAAAATAATTCTGTGAGTACTGAAACTGCTAGAGCTCAGTTTACTGTTGATTGGTGTCTGGTGGCTCGTTCAAGTTTTATTAATTGTATTAAAACTGCAGCATGAGCTCTGTCTGTCTTAGATGCTAGAAAATCCAGACTAGTAAGAAATGTTGCCTGAGTAGGTTCCTCAGGGTATGACAATCCTGATCGAAGCTTTTTTCCTCCCCATGGTGGGGGGCACCCCTAACCTCTTTCCCCTGCCCCTCGAGATTTTCTGGTGTGCAAAGGATTGATTTTTATGCTACTGCCTTTCTTTCACTAGGAACATTAATCGAGCTCTTTTCCTTCTACTCGCTTTCTTTTGCCAAAGTTGAAGTAAGTTAATATCTCTGATCTCTAGTCCCTGTCAAAAGTGGATAACAAGCTCAAATGTTAGATACGATGAAATGTGCGTACAGCGTGACTCCATAAACCTTGTTTTGTTTGGAAAGTAGAAAAAAGACCTTAGTAATGAATTTGAATCCTTGTGATTAATAAGCAAAGCCAAAGAGCCTTCGGTTTGCTCGCAGCTATTCTGCGGGCAAAGGCTGTCTGTATCTGACAATTTTATTATTTGCTGCTGTTTATTCTTTCATTTCTAATATGAGAGGCTTTGTAGTGTTTTTCCATAAATATCAGGACCAAAAGTGACTTTGAATCATCTAGGTTGTGACCTCCTGTACAGCACAGGCCAGAGAACTTCAACCCTTATTGAACCCAGTAACATGCATTTGACAAAAGTGTGTCTTCCAAAAACCCATCCAGTCTTGATTTAAAGGCAGGGGATGGTAGCTGCCTTGGGAATTGCTGGAAAAATAAGGCTTCTGCAGCTGCCTTGCTGTTTAATGTTATTCTCAGGGGAGGGGGGAGAAACAACAACCCTAGTTTGTTTTAATGTCTTGGCAGCTCTACTTTATGACCTCGTGCTGTTGGTATTATCCCCAGGATTTAGCAGCATTTTCCTGACCAGCACTTGCTCTGGGTGTTTGTTATTCTGGGCATTTACATGTTTTGGGAGATGCCAGGTAGGTATAAGCGTGGTGGGTCTGGATGGGTTCAGTGCAGGTCTGACTCTTCTTTTAGTCACAAACGGGCACTGCAAGAGCTGTCTAAGCACCTTCATGCTGGGACACTTGCACCTCCAGAAGGTCCATGGTTTCCCTTGTTCTCCAGGAAAAATTGCCTTGCTCCCTGTCCTTGCAAGACTCTTATCTACTTGGATCTGAGCTGAGGCCATGACTTCTTTTAGGGAGGTTCCCCAAACAACTGCCAGATGGCAATCTCATTCAGTTCCTCCAACCGGGCTGGTTTTGAACCACTGACAACAGGGTAATAACTGCATATTCCTATTCTTTAAACCAGCCAAATCCTGAGCTGGGCTTTCTTCCTTCCTTGTCCAAATGTTTGAATAAGCGAAGCCAAGTTTTCTGGTTTTTATGAAATAATATTGCTTTGATTCATGTAGATGTTAAATAAACATGTAAAATAAACGGACTGTGAAACAGGACTGAATGCAAAGCTGAACTCCCATGGTCCTTGGCATTGAGGATTTGGTCTCCTGACCTCCATGGAAGGGCAGGATGTCTTTGGTTCTCCACATCTTTCAGATGGACAGGCTGCTGTCATTTTCCCATTTCCATGATTTTACAGGGAAGGGGTTCAGGACAAGCAAGACCAGAAAAGACTTTCAGGGACTGGTTAGCTCCTCCTGAAGCCAAAACGTCCCATGTCATTCATTTTTTGGACCTCGAGGCCTCAACATCCTGGTGATAGAAATGCCTTTCTTAATGTCCATCCTCGACATCCCTTGCTGCAGCCTTTGCCCCTGCTGCTTGTCCCATCTGGAGTAAGTCCTCTGTCTCTTGTCACAGCTCTCTTGTGCTTGAGCACTGTTACGTTTCCCTTTGGTCTCTTCTCTTCCAAAAGCCAGGGAACCTGGGGAGCAGTCACTTTTTGGGAAGTGCAGCTGTTAAATGGACAGAAGTTCAGACACCTCCCGCCCTGCCTTGCCTCTACCCCAGACCTGCCATGGTGACCCTGGGCAAGTTCTTCCATCCTGGTTTGGCTCTTTCATTTTTGTCTACTGATCAGCGGTCATGTACTCCAGGATTCCCTCTTTGTGTGCTGGACTCTGCTTTCCCGGTGGGACACTTTGTATCGGAATATGTAATTATTAATCTTTTTTTTTAAATTTTTTGGCACACTCCCATCTCTCCCTGAACTCATAAACAACTCCTGCAAAGATTAAAGAGCCTGAGCTGACAGTGAAACAAAGATCTACGCCACCTTTCTGTGCTGGCCTGTTGCTTGCTCCTCCTTCCTGCACCTCTGCCTACCCTCAGTTGGGGTTGCACGTAGTGCTCTTATGTTTCTCCTCCTTGGAGTAAGCTTCATGTCTCCATGTGCTTCCCAAAGCCCCAGGCTGTGAGGGTGCTTTAGAAATAAATCATTCTATCACCCAATTGCTGTAGTGTTTAATTACCCCCTACTTGATGGAGATGTCTGGAAACATAAACAGAAGGGATTCCAGCAGTTGTCCCAGTGTCTAAATGTTTGAACCACATTGCGTGCTTTATGCTCCATCCTTTGCCACCCTTCCAACATCTGCCTGTCTCTCATTTCCAGTACAGTATTGCTCTCTGCTGAACACTCAGTTCTGATGATGTTTGGGTTTGTTAAGTACTTCTAGCCAGGAAACGTAGCTGTAAAGCAGGAGGGGACTGCGTGCGCTTGCTGAGCACTACGCTTTTGAAGAAAGATGGAGCTAATGGGTGTGATGTCCCCCACAGGTGGATAGGAATTTCAAGCTATCGGATATTTAGCCTTTCACACACTTACATTTATTAATATATTTTAGCCCTAATTAATGAGTTGCATGAAACATGAATCTCTTTACCTTCACCTGTGCTGCACATGCATCATGTTCTTTTGTAGCTGACTGTGCTTCAGGGGATGGGCAAGTGTAGGCATGCTTAATTTCATGACCTCACACAAACCAATTACCCCATTTACAAGCAGCATTATGCTGTGCTGAGTCAAAAGCCAGTTTTACAGCATTTTGACACCAGGAGTTAATGTTTCTTTTCTTTCCCTTTCAAGAAAGGAGCTGTCATTCATCCTTTCCCTTCTTTAAACCTGCTTGATAAATCTGTTCTGACTTTTCTGGTGTGCCTCTGTGAACTCCCCTGCAGGTTTAGGCTGGTATATAATGAGAGAATTTGGGTTACCTTTCTTTCCCATCAGTTTAGTAACAAAGTGTATGTGTTTTTCTTTCTCTCTCTCTCTCTCTCTCTCTTTTTTTTTTTTTTTACATTTTGAACTTTAATGAAAGGCTGGGATTCAGTCATGGGGATGCAAAAGTATCGCATCTCTAATCCTTATGCTGGTCCAGGACCACCCAACTCTGAGGCACCTTTCAAAGTGCCAGGTACTGTATTTGACTCTGTTTTCCTGAGGCACTTGGAAGTTCAGAGGATTGCCCAGAGTTTATCCAAGCTCATTAGAAGCTCTTGGTCTGGACTGAGATCTGGAAACTTAACAAAATTAGAAGCAACTTGTATGAGGCTTCCACTGCTTCTTGGTTTTGCCAGAATGGAGGGATGAAGAGATCAGCTTCTTTTGCGGTACTATGGATTCAGGTACATGCCAAAGCCAACAAAATGCAGAGATGTGCAAAAATGCTAAAATAAAGCATGGCAAGAAAATGTTAGCTTGGTGTTTTCAAACCTCATTAAAGGGTTGGCTTAAGTCTGGCTGGTTCAGCTTTGGGCTGGTTGCTTCATCTGCTGAATTGAAGACCAGAGGCCCCAGCAGATGCCAGGAACCAAACCCTGATCATGGTGTGGCTGCTGTGAGAGTAGGTGGGGCCTCTGAAGCTGTATTGAGGACCTTGTGTTCCTCCTGCAAGGGAAGGACAGGAGATAGCTTGAACTTTCTCCAAATCATAAGATCAGACCCAAAATTGATGTTTTTTTGTTTGGGTGTTTCTGCTTCCAACCTTCTGTCAGAGTGATGGAAGTGGTTCCTCCTTGGAGCACGTGAAGTGGTTATACATTGGGCTCTCTGGGGTCTTTCAACCCTCTGGTTAGCCTTTGTGGCAGCAGTGAACCGTCACACCAGGCTGCACTTGCTTTGGCCAAATGGGATGGCTATCGGAGTGGCCTCAGCTTTCTGAAAGCCCTAGCTGTTTCTGCAACTGTGAGGAATGTGTGCTGATGAGAACTTGATCTAATTATCATCCTTTGGCCAGGGGTTGTCATTCCAGCATTTCTGCTCACTTGCTCCATTCCCTGCATGCTTGGCGTGATGGTAGCAGAGGTTGCAGGAGGAAGGTGAATACAGAAGGGCTTTCTCTGGCACAGTGAATCTCTCGGGATGTGCAGCAGGCCAAGGAAAACTTTACTTCCTTTCCGTATGCTGTAATGGAGGTACCTCATTAACCCGTTAGCCCTTTGCTTTGGCTGGTAGCCGTGGAACTGTCATTTCCTCCCCTCCTCTGAGATGAGAAATTCATGTGGAATTAAGCATGTGTGGCTGAGAGGATGCCCTTTGCTGGAGGTGGGGACTGGGCTGTTGTCTTTGCTAACTGGGAAGTTATTTTTGACTCTGTCCTGCAATTTGATTTTCTTTCCTATTTGATGGTGGGAGGGCTTTGGGGTTATGTAACTGTTCTTGTTCAGTTGCTTTTTGGGTGATGGCCAACTGTTCCCAGTCTGGAACAAACCAAGGTTTCCCTAAGCAAACAGGAGGGTGAAGCAGAGGAAGGACCATCAAGTTGGACCTGCCACCTTCCACAGTCCACACTGTTTTCCTCTTGCTCTCCACTTGGAGATTCCAAAAGGCTTTTCCACCTACACGAGCCCTCTCTGAGGGAAGATCAGAAAGGGGAACTGATGCACAAAATGGTGAAGCAGCTCCAAATGCAAGGCCAAGTGTCCATGCAGTGGGCAGTGGAGAAGGCAACCACACTCAAAAGTGCAGAATGACATGGTGTCAAGGGGCTGCTTACCTAAAGGAAGGCAAAGTACCTATTAAAGCCAGTGGGAAACTTTCTTGGGTATGGGATTGCTGAGTTTGGCCCCATAAATATTCATATTGTTGGTTTTGTGGTTTAATTCATGGGTCCTCTTTAAAAATAAGAACTTTCTTAAAACAAACAAGAGCTCCCTCTTCCCCTGCTCTCTGTCTGGTCTCTTCAGCTCCAGTGAATAGCTCTTGGCTCGCCTGGGCCCTCCTCCCTGCTGCGGCATGGCACAACTCCCCTGTCAGCAGCACATTGTTCTCATTGACTTTTATTATTCCATGGGCTAAATTACTGTGTGCTTTGATCTCCTGTCGGACTCACTGCTCAGAAAGGGGGGAAAAGGTTGACTTTTTTTATTTGCATCTGCCTCGCTCATGCAGAAAGGTCAGGCTATGGAAGGAGATAAAATGCCAGGGAGAGACTGTGACGTTTTGGAAGCCTTTGGTAGAGAAAACACTCTAGATATGTCAAGGTGAAGTCTCAAGGAGAGACTAACTGCTAAACAGCTTTTATCCAACGCCATGCCCCAGTACCACTCATCCTTGTGAGAAGGGTCCCACAGTGCTGACAAGGGTGCTGTCAGTGCTTAGCAGAGAAGGCAAACAAGTCTTGGAAAGAGTCAAGGCTATGAAGTTTGTGGGAGGTGGGGGAATAGACCCCACAGTCTCCAGGGTGAGACTCACCCTGCCCTTAGACTGCCTTAAACTTGTCCCATGGGATATTCTGAGCTCAGATCAAGTGCTACTTGTGGGGATGCTGCAGCAGCAACTCTTGCTTTGCTCTGGCAGGTCCTTTTGAGCCCTGTTCTTACTGTATGTCTTGTTTTTCTTCTAGCCCCATACGTGTTTATGGTTTTTGCTTCCTGATGTTCTCAACAGGCAGGTGCCACCTCATCTCTCTCCCATGCATGGTGGCACTGGTGGTGGCATACCTGCTATTGATGTTGTGCTTAGTGCAAGAATGTAATTTGGAAAGACTTCACTGAAGTAACTCTTGGCAAAAGCAGTGGTGGGGATGGATCCCACTGCTTCTAACACAGGGACTGTCTCTAAGCCTAGGAGCTATTCTCCTTGCCAGCTGAGTTAAACACTGGAGGGACTGGCTGGGACAGAATTAGTGCAGGAGGAGGGTAGGGAAAAGCACCTCACTTCCACACTTGCCTAATGCACAAGTTGTTAGATTCATATTGCCCTTGGGTGTTAACTTTTGTGGAACAACTGAGCTGCTGTGTAAAGCTGCGAGTGCTTTCAGGGGGAAGTTGTCTGAGCATGCGAAAGGAGGTGGCATGTTTATCAATAATGAACACTGGTCTTGGGACTGGTAAAATTAACGTGTGCGTATTGCCAAGGGCTCTGCTAGGATAGCTCCCCAAATGCAGTCCTCGCACTGCTGCTGCAGTTCCAAAGCAGTTGTGATGATGGGCAGTGCAACCAGGAGCAGATGTTGCTTAGGGCTTTGGAAAAGCAGCTTTGGGCTCAGCTGAGAACCCTAAGGTCTCCTGGAGAATGGAGAGGAAAGATAGACCCTGAGGGATGTGTTTCTGTGGCCACAGCAACTTCCTCTGACCCCTACCTACTCATCGGCAGGAGAGGATGGCTTGAGCCAGTGAAAATAACTCCAGTACCGCACGTGATGTTAATGACCCCTCAAGAGGCTCAGCACCACTCAACACCCTTTTAATCTCCTGGCATCAATACAGCAACAGAAGAGCTTGGAGAAAGCATGTACATTATCACATTGTAGAGCAGCTCTTCAAAATCTGAGGTCCTAAAAGCATTCCCTGTGCTGTTCCAAAAAAGACTTTTTAAACCTCAAGTTAGCTAGCAGGTCAGCACAGTAATGTGTCCCTCAGTAAACCTATGGCGTCCTATTACTGCTCTTTTGGAAGAGTGCATGTACTTTACTTCTTTCAAAGATCCCACCACCTCTCTATCAGTGATCGCCAAGCTTAGCCTGACAAAGAAATGATAGTAAGATAAAAGGAGATGGCATCTCTTATATGATTTGTATTCCCTTTTTTTAGGTTGAACCCAAAGACAATATAATGGCCAAACCCAATGACAGACCCCTATGAATTGGTTGGTTTGAAAACAAACCAGGATTTGTATCTTGACTATTCAAGCGTAGGAGCTAAAACAATTTCTGGACACTGCAGGTTCTGTTTGCAGGTCTGAAGACTCCTGGAAAACTAAATCTTCTTTATAAAACCTGGATTTGTATACCATGCAAATGTGTTGTCCTGTTCATTCTACAGCCCTCCAGGCAGAACCTGGGGACGTATTCACAGGAGTTGTCTCCATGCAAAGTCTCAGCTGACCAGAAAGGAGAGATCTGGATGTAGAGACATGAATTGCTGTATGAGATCACTCCAAAGTAAGGCCAGTTAGAGAGTTAACTGAGGTCATTCTCTTCATCCATCCCCAAGGAAATTGCCAAGTATTGGAGATAGACTGGGGACTGTTGCACCTGGAGAACCAAGATGACTGTGAATAAGTGCCCAATATGTGAAGAAATACCTTTTCAAAGAATCCCTTAGTCTTGTCACATCTCAACTGTTGACTGACCTCTTGGTTTTCTTTCCACATAGTGTCTGGTTTGTTGTCTTCATGTAGTTACTCAGTAGATATTACTTCATAATACTCATGTGAGCAGTGTAATACCTGGTGAGGGTGGGCTGCTGCTGGCTTGCATGGTTATTTGCAGATTGATAGCAACCAAGGCCTTGCAGTAGCACTATGGTCCTGTTTGGCTGCATGTTCCAGAATGCATAGTCAAACCTGGTCAAACTTGCAAGCTGGCATCCTGATTCAGTAAAGCCCTTGGAAAAATGCTTATGTCCTGCTAAAATAGGTAAAACTTCCTGTTCTTTGAAGGACAGCTTGAGCATAAGTTTACCTCAAAGCATGTGCTTACTGAGTAGGGATGTGAGAAAACAAGAGTACTTCTGAAGAGTGCTTTCCCATCATTGAAATTGCTCTTTTGCTTTTGTGTGTCCTGATCAGTCAGTCCGGCTGTGCTTGTGGATGTGGAAGAGCCTCGTCTGTGTGGGGCAATTGGTGTTTACTACATGTCTGAGCACCTTTTAGTGCAAAGAGAACTGATCACAGCCTCAAGCATGGGATTTACCCTACCATGACACCTTCCTATGTTCATGTCCTCGAAAAGGGCTCAGTGGAAAACTGTTCATCTTCTCTCTTTTGACTTCCACGCTCTTATTCTCTTCTTGAGTAAATCACTAGCTGCTGTTCTTGGTGATATGCTGTTGAAGTGCCTGACAAAGGAAATGACACTGATGTTCACGTTAACCCTCCGATAATGTAAAAATAGCTGGGGTGAAACGCTGCTCCTGAGAGCAACTTTTGTCCCAGTTTAGTGCACCCTTATTCTGAGGAGAAAAAAAATCATATAATAATTATAAAAAGAAATGAAGGGATGTTTTCCTGGACTTCAAAAGGTTTTGACCTTAGAGAAGAATGCTCTATTTATAACAGCAGGACTGTATATTTTTAAAAGCCCCAAGACACACGTGTGCTGAGGAGTCAGAGATGCTCTCTGACTCCAACTTATTTTTTGACCTCTGCTAGATTAGCGAAGATATAATTTGCAACATGACCCCAAAAATCAAAAGTCTCTTTTTATTAAAAACTTCGGAAATGACCTCACTAGGGAGTTTGAACTGATGAATGCATAGATAAGAAATCCTCTACTGAAGCTCCTTTTGAGAATTAATGCACAGAACAGATGAGAATGTGGACGTTTTTGGGACAAAACTCATTCATTAAGCCATGCAGCAGAACTAAAAAGAAATGAGTAATAGCTGAGGGATTTTAATATATAAATAGTGTTAGTCCAGTATCTGTCTAAATTAGAACTATTGAGCAAAGTATTCTGGCACATGCTTGAGTGAATACTTGAGCATTTTCATGGTTTTACCAAATCTAGGTCCAGAAGTGCCTATTCCAGTCATCTAATTGTATGTCCTCCCAACACTGGCCAAAGAAATTCACCTCATGGCTTTGGCACATCCTATTGAAGCTTTAGCATATATATTAGAGAGACCCAGCTTTGGTTGCTGGAGACGCTGTTGTTGATTACTTTCCTGTTTTGGGCAGTTGGGGTCACACCACCTAAAAATCGTTACTAAAAATGATGGTTTGAGGGTTTTCCTCCCTGCCTCCCACACTTGTTGCTCTGTGTTTTGAGTTGTTTGGTGGTGTAGGGGAGTTGCTGATTAATTGTTTTTTCTCCTGCAGCTGTACCTGACTTAATCAAGATTCTAGTGCAGGCAACCAGGTGGACAAACCTCACAGCAGAGGAGGGACAATATTTTCCTTGTTCCCACACTTACTGCAAGTCTGCTACCACCGACGAATTTAGCTGTTACCTAGGGAGGACACGGCACTGTGGGTTGCTGCAAGAAAACCTTCAAATGCCAAAGCAAAAGGGCAGAGTGATGCTTGCGAGAAGCCAGAGAGCGTCCGCAAAAACAAACAGAAGTTTGTGACCATTTACTGGAATAAAAATAGTGAGTCACTGTGGTAAGACAGCAAATATTTTTTAGTCAAGTGCTGTTTCTTTGAAGCTTTTGAAGTTTTGGAGGGAGCCAGGGCTGTACTAGGAAATTAAATACAACACTCGGAGCTCACTTGGGTAACTTATAAAACTTCGGCCATCTTGTCTTCAAGTGAACAAGGAACTGTAGAAGAAGCCTTGAATGGGTCATATTTTTGCTTTTCCACTAAGCACACTGTCAAATCAAGAATTTCTCAGCGTCAGCAACTTTGAATCGGAAACAGTATTCTGCTGGGCTTCCAGGCACTTAAAGCAAGGGTGTGGGTTAGCTAAGGGCCGGTCCAGAATGAGCAGTTTGCACTGTGTTAGATGCAACACTGCTACGTGAGCAGGCTGCCGTGTGCCCTGGCCAGGAGCTCTCTGGTGCAAGGTGGTGGCTCTGGCTGAGCTCTTGCGGGTGTTTGCCATGCAGCTGTTTGCCTTTTTTAAAAAAAAAAAAAAAAAAAAAAAAAATTCCTAG